>MU191255.1:3467-37022 GCA_016904865.1 Pissodes strobi | reverse complement strand
TTGTCCTTTGTCAATGAATACCAAGTATATATTTTGGACAATAAAGCGTGTTTTGATTTCATTTTGATTTGACCAACATTGCCTTATTAACATAAAAAATATTTATTATTAGAAGGTTCACAGGAATGTATTCCTAATACATAATAACTGTTAATCCACCACTGCATATCTGTCCGATCTATTACAGTTTTACTGACGGGTAATTGTTACGGTACACGCGATCCTTCTATGGTGTCACTAGCCTATTAATTGATGCACCATGGATTGCCCATTACGCCGGTGTCCTTATAGAAGATATTATTCCTATTCACCTGATGATTCATATCATATATGAAAAATATAAATAGTAATAACTGTCATGCCTTATATTACTATACCTTTCATGTCATATAATTTGAGGCTATATTAGGCTGTTATATATTAAATTTAGCAAAAAAGCAGGCAATAACAGAATCTAATTTACATAATTCAAATATAGAGATTTTTCAATTAGATGACCATTCTTCTTAACACTCTGATGTATGGATCTATCTTATAGTCTTAAAATATTGCAATTCAAAATAAGCGATTATTATTATGGCTATTTAATAAATGCTCTGAAACCTACCAAACCCACGATCCTGCTTTATTTACGTTAACCTTCCTTTGTTTCCACTCCTGCATGCCCACGAAAACACCTACGGATATCGATACGACCAGAATACCATATCATGACTAATATTCCTGAAAACCATTATTTCTCGTATTTATTTGTAACTGCTGGAGATTTATTTTTATTGTGCAGACAACAATTATTTACGTTGATAAATGTGTGGAACAGAACGAAACGCCAAATAAGTATATGACAAAGAACAACATATAATGTACAATAATTAATAAGTGTTAAACAGCGGCGGCTGAACTAAAAGTTAGTAATAGATGCTATCTAAGGACATTTTTTCCGCTAAAATTAATTTTGCCTCCTGCCATTCGTATACCATCAGCCCCAGCGTATCGATGGAAGAATGGTAACGCAATTTTAGAGAATGAACTTGTATACTTGTAAGTATGGAGAGAGGCGAGAAGAGAGTATAACAATCATAATAACTCCTTGACCACACCAATCAACAATCATCCTCTGCTAGTTACTTTTCAAATAACTTTGCTCCACGATGCTAATATCTTATTACTTTAGCTAAAATGATACTGAACATGTAAAACCCCTTAACAAATTCAACCGAGTGTGATGGGTAACCTACTAATAAATTGACCTTATTATAAACAAAATAATAGACAAGTTCCATTCGACCAAAAGATCAACAACATTTTGAATTAAAAAAGTTTAGAAAATTAGCAAGTACAAAGAGGAAGTTTTTGATCAAATCAACTAATCTCTTTGTCAACCCCTGTCCGTCTATTCCTGGAATTAGGTCTCTGCTAGTTGTTTGCATCTTTCTCTATCTTTCGCCAATCTCATCCACTGTTTGCCTGCCACTCTCCTTATTTCATCTACCCATCTTTTTTGAGGTCTTCCCATGGTTCTCGTTGCCTTCCTTGGTCTCCATTCTAGAATTCTTCGTGTCCATCTGTTGTCATCATATCTGGCTATGTGGCCAGCCCATCGCCATTTCATCTTTGCTACCTCCTCCACGTTTTAAGTCTTATCTCGGTGTTTCTAATTTTGTCTCTTAGAGATATTCCAAGCATGTTTGGTTCCATCGCCCTTTGGTTGGTTTCTAATTTTTTAGCACCCTTTTGGTGAGGGACATAGTCTCCATTCCGTAGGGAATATGCAAGTGTCGTATACTTTTATTTTTAGGTTTATGGGAATGGCGTTATTTTTCAAGATGTATGCAAGTTTACCGAAGGCCCATGTTAGTTGTGTTCTTTTTATTTCAGCGTCCTGGTTTGATTTCCCTAGTCTGATGTCATGACCCAAATATACATAGTGTTCGACGTTTTCTAACCCCTGGGTCTGTATTGTTATATCTGCCTGTTCGTGGCTCATTATTTTTGTTTTTTTTTGTAGTTCATTTTAAGGCTTACAGTTGCGGATACGTCATTTAGTCGTTGTTTCATTTAATTCTTGGAGATTCTTTGGTATTACGATGATATCATCCGCAAATCCGAGATGGTTTAAGACCCTTTGTCGATGTTTATACCTTTCCAATCTCTTAAAAATGTCTTCTATGACAAAGGTGAATAGTTTGTGCGAGATAGTGTCTCCTTGTCTCACTCCCCTTTATAGGTTTATGGGGTTCGTTTTTAAATTGTCGTCTAGGTTTATTTGTATGGTTGCATTTTTGTATATGTTCTTTATGATGTTCGTGTATCTTGAATCTATTCTTGCATTTTCTAAAGGTGCGTATCCACCAAAAAATCATTACTGTTTGCAGTTCTGTTGTTGACATTCGTCTCCACCAGCCAATTTTTGCAAATATTTGCAAACAATCACAAACGTTTTGCGCGCTTGGTGGATACGCACCTTAAGGATTCCAACACTGCCCATATTTCGACGGAGTCGAACGCTTTCTGGAAATCTACAAAATCCATATGGAACTGTACGCTATACTCGGTGCACTTCTCTATTAGTGTTTTTATAGTGTGCAGATGATTTGTAGTGGTAAAGTGTTTTCTGAATCCAGCCTGTTCGATAGGTTGGTAGAAGTCGAGATGCGGTTTGTTATGATTTTGGTTAACAGCTTGTAGAGGTGTGATAGTATAGATATTGGTCGGTAGTTTTCAATATGTGTAGTGTCTCCTTTCTTGAATATTAAGATAAATTCGGAGTTGAACCAATCTTATGGAATCTTTCCTTCTTCAATTATTTTATTAAATAGAATCTTCAATATTATTTGTTCTGTTTTTCTGCCGTCAATTTTCAGCATTTCTACTGTAATTCTGCCCTCTCCTGAGCATTTATTGTTTTTTAGTTGGTTGAGTGTCATTCTTGTTTCGGAGTCCGTTATTTCTGGTATCTCTTCTGAGGTTATGTTAATTGTTAAGTAAAATTCTTTTAGTTTGCTAGAATTCTTCTATGGCCTTGCGTATTTCTTTTCTGTCCTGGACAGTCACGTTTTTCTCGTTTTTTATTTTTATTATTCTTGTTCTGTCTCTTGAGTTTTTTTGTTTTTAGAACTTTCATATTGCAGTTTTCACTTATTGTATTTTTTATTAGTTTGTTAGTATAGTTCCTATTGTCTTTTCTAATCTCCTTTTTACTTTCTTGTTTAGAGTTTTGAAACTGTCTGATTTTCGATCTGTTCTTTCTTGTCTTTCTTTGAGAAGTACTGGGTATACATACAGATGATTTTTATACCTTCCTTTGTTAAAAATTTTCTGTGGTAGTAAGTACATGTATTTGCCTGAAATCTCAATTAAGACGTTTTGAAGCCGGGAAAATAGGTCAGTATCGGAAAAGTTGGATATTTTTCAAGCGAAAAGCAGCCGTTTCTGCCGATTTTATGGGAGATTACAAGGTAAAATTTTACTTTACATTTTACATCGAATTCTATAAGGTTTGTGGTAAGTACATTCAAATTATTTATTCATATTGCAATTATTCGGATTATTTATCCCATTTTTGTATTCCATACAAATTATGTAGATATTACGCATCCTATTAAGTATTTTTTGTTAATTTTCTTTTGCATATGAACGAGTTATTGATGATAGCGTTGACTGAATAATTATCAGTCAACGATGATAGGTAAATGCTATATCTTATACAGCTTTGATGCTCTTTGACGTTTTTACACTGCCTTAAGCACACATTTTTTTTATAGTTAAAGCTTGGCTTAAATTTGCATATTTTCAACTTAGAATTAAAACTTTTTTTAAGAAAGAGAAATCAAGTTGTTTAACTGCAGTTTTAAGTTTTTTAGTTTTCCCCAGATAATCAAAATACGTTTAAATTATCTATTTTTCTAATAATAAAGAACATATAAAATCGGTTTTTGAAATTACCTAATGATCACTCATAACCTATTATTTTACAATATAATCTTTTATTCAAAACTTTCTCTAGAAATTTTTAAATTTGGACCAAACGCATTTTGAAATTCCGCTTGCCGCTTAGGATAAGATCTAAGGCTTCTCGTCGGCTCTAACCACGGTCTCAATATCTAATGCGAGTTACGTATCCGATCTTATCTAGTCGCAATTACAATATACCACATTTAACATTAAATGACATCATGTAATAATAGCTCGTTATTCATTATCTATTTTATGAATAGAGCAAGTCTACATCAGGAATAAGGCAACATATAATTTAATAATACTTTGTGAATATAGTCATAGGTAGTTGGTTATGTTACGTAGTAATTCGCAGTTTATTTGGTCATGAAATTAACTCATTCCAAGGTTATTATCAAATCGAAATACTTTTCTAATAAAAGCAACGATTTTTCAATTGCAGTAATGTGTTTTTAATGATACGCTTGATGATACAATTGGTGGTAGAATATACTTTATTTCTTTACCGCCTACAATATATAATTTGTAACAATCATTGCATTTACTGGAAAGATAGTTGTGAAAAACACGTGTCTAAATTATACACAAGAGCAATATTTATAGGTCAAATAAATATTTATAACATTCCTACAGTTTTATTATTTTTTTTTCTATTAGCGTTACATATCAATTGAAAACGGAACAGTAAATGGTTAGTTTGGCTTAGCTGCTTAACACTCTTAATAATTTCGATAATCTTCGAATGGTTAAATATTGATTTTAGAGATGTTTCAGAAGAATTTTCTTGACTCGCCATTTAATAATTAAAATCACTACATACTACTGTTATAAGATACTTAATTATTTATTAGATTAAATTTTAATGAATTAATAAGTATCTTCTAACGATAGCTTTTCCTATAGTCATTTTGGTGTATGAGCTTCTCTAATAATTTTTTTAAATAAGTTTCTCCTAATTTGTTAAAAATGAAAAAAAAATTCTTGAAACTCCTGGAATTTTAGGGTGATTTAAACACGAAGTTAAAAAATAATGACACTAAAAATATTCAAGACGAAATGAAAATACATTAAAAAATCAACATGAAAAACTACATTTATTATTACAACATTAAACTACTGGAATTTTAGTTACGCGAAATGATAATTCCCAAAAATATTTCAATATTCAATATGCATTTAGAGAAACTAAACAATTACTGGAAATATATAACCAGATGACAAGGAATTTATATAACAAACTAATGAAATAGAAACAATTTTGAGAGCATGACAAGCTATAAAGGATGTAATATTAAAACTCCAAACAACTGGAAATTTATCGACGAAAAACAAGAATTTTAGGATGATTTAAAAGATGAAAAACGAAGTTAAAAAATAACGAAACTAAAAATATTCAACATAAACTGAGATTACATTAAAGAATCAACATGAAAAATTACAGTTATTATTACATCAAACTACTGGAATTTAAATTGCGAGAATAAGTAATTCTTAGAAATATTTATTTTCAATATGTATGCATTCAAAAAACCAAACAGTTATTGGAATTATAGAAACGGTTTACAAAAAATGTATGTATAGAAACTAATGAAACAGAAACAATTATGACAACATGACAAGTTATAAAATACATAATATTAAGCACCAAATAATTTAGCGACTAAACATGAGAATTTTAGAATGAACTAAAAGATGAAATACAATGTTAAAAAAACAACGAAACTAAAAATATCCAAGGTAAAATGAGAATATGTTAAAGAATCAACATGAAAAATTACAATTATTACTACATCAAACTAATGGAATTTTAATTGCAAAAACTGAATAATTCCCAAAAATATTTATTTTCAATATGGATTCAAGAAAACTAAACAATTCCTCGAAATATTGAAATAGATTAGAAGGAATGTATATATAAAAAAAATATATGTGCCTCACCTTTATAAGCACACAACTAAAGTGGAGCTTTTTTTTTCTCAACTTTTGCCCCCGGTTTCGACACTTTTTCAATTTTTTCGCCGAAAACTGCGTTTCTCTAACTTCTTTTTTATAAATTTCTTCTTTATTTGGTTTTATAATACTTTTTATTAACTTTCCGAAAAATTTTTTCTTTTTTTAAATATTTTTTTCTTATTTAGTTTTATAATACTTTTACTAACTTTCCGAACAATCTCTTTTTTAATAATTTATTTTTCTTATTTCGTTTTATAATACTTCTATTAACTTTCCGAACATTTTATCACGTTTTTTTCAATTCTTTTCCATTTTTTCAATTTTTTTTTGTTTCTTCTTCATAAAGCAATTTTTTCTACCAATTTTTGCCATCCTTGAACTCGTAGCTGAAGTTCTTCGCCATTTTTCGCCGAAAATCGCGTTTCTTTAACTTTTTTTTTTTCTTATTTCGTTTTATAATACTTTTATTAACGTTGCGAACAATTTTTACGTTTGTTTTAATTTTTCCCATTTTTCAAAAATTTTTGGGTACCCGAGGAGGTAGGGGGGAGGGGTGATTGTATAATTCCCCCCTCCCCTCCACTGATGACCTCGCAAAACGGGGTCATCGCTTGTCAGATTTTCGATCCGAGGCTCCGTTGCAAAGATATCGGCCAAAAAACGTTTTCCCCCACAAAATCCCCCCTTAAATTAAAAAAATTTCGACCCCGTAGCTCTTCCCGTTCTCCCGAAATTAATTATATTTTTTTTCTTCCCCCTCTCCTGGCCGAACGGCAGGGGGAGGGGGTTGTACGGATGTCCAGTTTTCGTCCAGAATCCTCATTTTACCCCGGCTACACGTCCCGAAAATTTCAACCATCTAGCTGTACTGGAACAGGCTTGAATAAAGGGTCGATTCACTTTGACAACCGTTTCAACTCTGATAAGGGTTTCACTTTGATAAGCGTTTCATTTTTTTCTGACTTTACCAGCGCTAAAGAAGTTTCGATTCAAAAAACTAATGAAACTGAAACAATTTTGAGAACATGGCAAGTTATAATGCACGTAATATTAAAAGCTGAACAACTGGAAGGTTAGCGGTGATAAATAAAAGTTTTAGGATGATTTCAAAGATGAAACACGAAGGAAACTAAAAATATTCAAGATAAAATGATAAAGTAGTAAATAATCAACGTGGAAAATTACATTTATTATTACAACATCGAACTAGTGGAGTTTTAATTGCAAGAAATAATTAATTCCCAGACATATTTATTTTTAATATACATTTAAAGAAATTAAATAATTAGTGGGAATATAGAAACAGATTGCAAAAAATGTATATACAAAATTAATAAAAGAGAAGCAATTTTGAGAACGTGATAACTTATAAAGGGCGTAATATTAACACGTCAAACAACTGAAAATTTATAGGCAAAAAATATGAATTTTAGGATGGTTTAAAAAATTAAATACGAAGTTGAAAAATAATGAAACTATAAATATTCGAAATAGAATGAGAATACATCAAAGAGGCGACATGAAAAATATCAGTTGTTATTACACCACCAAACTACTGGAGTTTTATTGCGAGAAATAAGTAATTTCCCAAAATATTTATTTTCAACATACATTCAAAAAAACCAAACAGTTACTGGAAATATAGAAACGGTTTGCAAAAAATGTCTGTAAAAAAACTAATTAAATAGAAACAATTATGACAACATGACAAGTTATAAAATACGTGATATTAAACGCCTAACAATTTAGTGACAAAAAATCAGAATTTTAGAATGATTTTAAACATGAAACACAAAGTTAAAAAACAATGAAACTAAAAATATTCAAGATAAAATGAGACTATATTAAAGAACATGAAAATTTACAATTATTAATACATCAAACCAGTTGAATTTTAATTGCGAGAACTAAATAATTCCCAAAAATATTTATTTTCAATATGGATTCAAAGAAACTAAACGATTACGGGAAGTATAGAAACAAGTTATAAGGAATGTATATAAAAAAGTAATGAAACTGAAACAATTTTGAGAACATGACAAGTTTTAAAGGACGTAATACTGATACAACAATTGGAAGTTCAGCAGTGATAAATAAGTGATTCAGGATGATTTAAAAAATGAAACACGAAGTTAAAAAGCAACGAGACTAAAAATATTCAAGATAAAATTAAAGAATCAACATGGAAAATTACAATTATTATTACACCATCAAACTAGTGGAAGTTTAATTGCCAGAAATAATTAATTCCTAATAATATTTATTTTTAATATGCATTCAAAGAAATTAAACAATTAGTGGGAATATAGACAGATTACAAAATATATCTATAAGAAAACTAATGAAGGAGAAACAATTTTGAGAACGTGGCAATTTATAAAGAGCGTAATATTAAAACGCCAAACAATTGGAAGATTAACGGCGAAAAATAAGACTATTAGGATTATTTAAGATGAAACCCGCAGTTAAAAAATATGGAAACTAAAAATAAAATGAGAATACATTAAAGAATCAACATGAATAATTACAGTTGTTATTACATCATACTACTGGATTTTAATTGGGAAAAATAAATAAAAATATTTATTTTCAATATGCATTCAAAGAAAGTAAACAATTACTGAAAACATAGAAACGGTTTACAACAAATGCATGTAAAGAAACTAGTGAAATAGAAACAATTATTATCAAAACATGACAAGTTATAAAATGCGTAATATTACAACGCCAAACAACTGAAAATTTAGGGGTGAAAAATGAGAATTTTAGAATGATTCAAAATATGAAATGCAAAGTTAAAACACAACGAGACTAAAAATATTCAAAACTAATGAAACTGAAACAATTCTGATAATATGACAGCTTATAAAGACGTAATAATAAAAGCTAAACAACTGGAAGTTCAGCGACGATAAATAAGAAATTTAAGATGATTTAAAAGATGAAACACGAAGTTAAAAAGCAAACAAACTAAACATAGCCAAGATAAAATGCGAACTTATAATTATTATTACAACATCAAACTAGTGGAGTTTTAATTGCCAGAAGTAATTAATTTCTAAAAATATTTATTTTCAGCATGCATTCAAAGAAACTACGGATAAAACAAACATTTAAAAAGAGCATAATATTAAAACAACTGAAAATTTATTCGCAAAAAATAAGAATTTTGGAATGAATTAAAAGATGAAACACAACGTTAAAAAGCAACGAAACTAAAAGTAATAAAGATATATTCGTTCCGACTCTTTAAATGAATACAAAATCGCAACATGAATTCGTTTTGATCGATCTCACATTATTAAGAAAATCTGTTATATTTAAAAACTATATAATATGTTTCAAGAAATAGCGATTGTAAAAAAATATCAACCGTTTGACTGATTATTATTATCGATGATTCAGCTTTTAAATTGACCCAAAAATGCCCCTTAACTTCTATTTTAGCATTCAAATAGCTTAGGCCTAGATTATAAGCATTAAAAATGGAAACATTATTACGGGTGTTTTTCTTTAGTAATTGTCAATAAAAATACAAAAAATCGTCTTTGGTGAAGTCACGTTTATTTTGGGACCTGTTAAATTTGTAAATAAATTGGCAAAAACCAAGGTTAAAGATAATGATTAAATGAAACCACAAGTTATGAATAGGTACGATCTAACAAGTTATTATTACGTGGCTTACATTTTTCGCATACATAATAATTATCAGTCAATTGTGGTGGATTGCGGCTATTTCTCGAAAACTATTTACTCTACAGCATTCAGAAAGAAAATCTTATAATCAAAGTGGCTTTGAAAAATTCGTTAAACATATTTTTTCTATTTTAGTATCATAAAGAAGTCTTTTCGATACGCAAAGTAGTGTCGAAAAGAAGCTCTTTTCGACACTATTTTTGTAGACTGCTTGCTATGATATTAACAAAATTGTTCAATGTCAAGGCGCACTATACATATTTTATCTTGAAAAAAAATTTTTTTCGAGACAGTTTTTGTCACTTTTCAAACAACTTATCTTATTTTGGTTTTTTTTAGATATAAAGACTGGGTCGTATTTTCCATTTTCTTAATTCGTTTTTATGTAAGCCTTTATTTTAAAAACTATAAACTATTGATGTTCTCTGATTAAGCGAAGTACGTTGGTCTTCAGCGTAGACTTCGATCAAATGGAAAGACATTTTACCATTATAACATAGGACCCAAATCATAGGAATAGTGTAGGCATTTTAATAGATAAAAGATTACAAAGCAACAATTTTTCTCTCAATATGGGTCATTTTCGTCCAATTACTAGGGCAACATGTGATCATCAATATAATTATTCAAGCATATGCACCAACTGCAGAAAAGTCAAATGAAATGGTTCTATCAACAACTTGACCAGTCACTCAAATTAACAAAAACAATCGAAATTAATGCACAGATGGGATATATCAATGCAAAAGTTGGAAATGGCCGAATGGGAAACAGTGTCAAGCGTATGGATTGGGAGAGAGAAATGATTGATACAACAGATTGGTGCAGTACTGCCAGGAAAATAAGCTGGTGATCACAAACGCGTGGTACAAATTACCTCCTAAGCGTCCTTATATTTAGCGTTCACCACCGCCACCGACTAACATATTCTCCGCAATCAGATCAGTTATATAACAGTTAACATACGGTTCAGGAACATCATTAAAAATCCATTACACTACCTGGGTCGCATGTAGAAGCAGACCATAATTCTGCATGCGCAAACATAATCCTGCAGGCTCAAACATAATGTAAAAAAGGATCGATTAGAAATCGTTTAATATCAACGTACTTAAAGATGAAGATGATAGATTAATATATGAACAATATATTAACAATGAAATTACAAATGTCCCAATTACGGATAATATTGAAACTCCTGGTTCAATATAAGGAAATATTCAAGAGTGCAAACATACGCATCTTCCCAACCCCAAAACAATAGCTAAAAATGCATGGATGACACGCGCCAAGCTAGTCATGATGGAAGAACATAGAAATTGCAAGGTCCGGAGAGACCACGATGAATGATTACATGCTCAATTTTTATTTAATATATAAAATGGCCTGATTTTCTGTACGGCATGCAGGCCGGCAAAGTCTCTTCTCTCAACAAAATTGAAGCATTTCAAATGAGGACCCCCCGTCGAATACTTAATCATGGATAGACATTGTTAGAGAAACGAGGACGAACTTAGAGGAACCAGAATTTCTTCTTCTTCCTTAACAGCCCTTCATCGTCCACTCCTGGACATAGGCCTCCTCTTGTTTCTTCTATGCAGTTCGCTTTTGTGCTGTCTGGTACCAGTTTCTCCCTATTCTCGTCTTTATTTCATCCAGCCACCTCATTTGTGGTCTCCCTCTGGTTCTTTTGTGCAATCTTGGTCTCCACTGTACTATTCGTTTGTTCCACCTGTCTTCATCCTGTCTAGCGACATTGCTCATCCAGTTCCATTTTAAGACCGCAATTCTTGTTATGACATCGTCCACCTTTGATATTCTTCTTATTTCTTCATTTTGTATATGGTTCCTAAGATTTACTCCCAACATAAGACGTTCAATTGCTCTTTGGGTTGTTCTGAGTCTATTGGCAGATTTCAAGGTTAGTGTCATTGTTTCCATGCCGTAGGTCATTACTGGGCGTATACAGCATTGAATACTTTCTTTTTAAGGTTTATCGGGATGTCTGAACTTTTCAAGATATATCCCAGTCTTCCCACTGCTGCCCAGGTCAGTCGTATCCTGCGAGTTACCTCAGCTGTTTGATTTCCTTGCCGAGTTTTATTTTGTGGCCTAGATACACTTAATCATCCACATTTTCAACTGTGTGTCCCTCAAGCTGTAATGCTGCGTTCTCTGGAGTAATAACTTTGATTTTTCGCAAGTTCATTGATAGGCCTACCTCCTCAGATGCAGTTTTTAATTGTGACAGCATTGTTTCTAGTTCTTTCAAGTTGCTACTTATAATTACTATGTCGTCCGCAAAACGAAGATGGTTTGTAAAGCGGCCATCGATGTTAATGCCTTTTCCATTCCAGTTCAATTTCTTGAAAATATCCTCCATGACAAGTGTAAATAATTTTGGGGAATTTGTGGCGCCCTGCCTCACTCCCCTATTTATGGGTATTTTACCTGTTTTCATGTCCTCTTCAAGTTTAACTTGAAGGGTGGCATTATCGTAAAGAAATTTTAGAAGGTCTCTATATCTACTATCTAGAATCGATTCTTGCATTATTCATGACCTCAAAGATTGCCAATAGTTCTATCGAATCGAATGCTTTGTTGTAGTCTACCAAAGCAATATGAATTGGGCATTGTATTCATTGCATGTCTCTATTAAAGTGCGAATGGTTTGGAGATGTTCTATAGTACTGTAGCCTTACGAAATCCTGCTTGCTCAGATGGCTGATACTCGTCGAATTTGTTTATTAATCTGTTGGTTAGAATCTTAGTTAATAATTTATATGGGTGAGGTAAGAGACTTAATGGTCGATAGTTATCTATTACTAGATTGTCTCCCTTCTTGAATAGGAGAATAACTTCAGCATTGTACCATGATTCTGGGATCTCGCTCTCATATATGCATTTATTTAATAGTATTCTTATTGCAATTAATGTTGTGCATCTACCGAATTTAAACATTTCAGACGTTAGCCCGTCCTCCCCCGTAGCTCGACCGTTTTCATTTGAGAAAGAGCATGTTCAATTTCTTGGAGAGTTACATCGGTTTTTCTTCTGAGCCTACAGTCCGAATTTCTCTTTGGCGATAGTTTTCTGGGGGAGGGTTGATGGAGGAGTAAAGGTCACTATAGAAATCTTCTATTATTTTTATAATTTCCGTCTTTTCTGATTTTACCGTTCCCTCCTTGTTTCTTAGTTGGTGTACTCTCGATCGTTCTCTTGTTCTTAGAGCCTTTATTCTCTATTACATCTTATATCATTTCCGATTTTAGACATCGTATATCTGCCTTATCTTTTTTTGAACTAGTTTGTTTAACTCGCTGTATTCGGGAGAGCTTCTGTCCGTGTTCCTTCTTTGTTCCATGAGCTTTCTAGTATCTGGTTTTATTTTTTTTGTCTTTATTTTTGGTTTTGCACATACTTTTTTGGTGGCCTTGTGGATATCTTTTTTTATTTTATTTTCCAAATCATCGATGGCCATACTTTCAAAGGATTCGAACCTCGGACAGCTTTTTGACGGTTCATTTTGATACTTTTCTATGTTGTTCTTAAGTTAGCTTGTTGTAGGAAAATATTTTTGTCCAAATAATCTCTTTCTCTCTGTCTTGACATCAATTTTCAGTGTAGCTCTGACTAATCTGTGATCACTGCCCATACTGAATTTGTTAATCACTGTGACATTCTTGATGATATGTATTTTGTTGGATATTATGTTTCGTTTTTTGTTTGCAAGCCTGGGCTTATCCATGTCTACCTTCTTTGTGCAAGTTTTTGAAAAAAGTTATTCATGGAATAGAGATTCCAATTCTGAAAATAGTTCATGAGCATTTGGCCTCTCTCATTTTGTTCTCCCAGGCCGAAGTGGCCTCTGTTCATGATATTATCTTCGTTGCAACTTCCAATTTTGGCGTTAAAGTCACCCATTATAATTACATAATGGGAGTCATCTGAGTGTTTTGCCAGTGATATTTCATCGTAAAGTTGAGAGCCAGACTAGAAGATCGAAATTGTTTGAAAATGAGGGCAGAAGAGGACCGCTACGCAGTATGTCCATATCTGCCATATGAAGACAAATAAAAGAAATAACCATTATCGAATTTCCCTGGTATTCAAACTAGGCCAGGTATCGATAATAATTTATTTACATTTAATGAAAACTATAATTTAGGAAAGTCTGATATTTCGTAAATAATGATTGTTATTTTTAGAAGTATTTATATCGATCCGTAGATCGTATATACTTTCATTTAATGAGGCAGTCGTGACATTCCTAATCGGCCCCAATAAAATAGAATTGTCATTTTGTATCCGGAAATTCCATTAGTTTTCCGTTCGTACTAATAAAGTCCGAAATATGGAGTCTCTTAAAAATGTCAAGATGTTGCGTGTTTAGACTGAACCCCAGATCTGGGACTGAACTAAAGATATGGTCTAGGTCCTAGGTCATTTATACGAGGGTTTTACTGAAAATATTGAGAGCATGTCTAATACCTAGTAAATCACCAAGTTTTTTGCTCACAGCATCGACCAATTGGTCGATGCTCACAGCGAAAATTGCTAAAAGCAAACCGGAGCTAACCTATAAACGCAGGGCTACAATAACTACTTCTGTAGCGTATAAATAGTTTTTGTTTGTGTGACATATAAAATTTAAAGTTACCACTATTTGTTTCCTGTTTTATGTATTTTATTGCTTGAAGGTAGAATTACGAAAATAGTTAAAAATATGATTAAAATACAATTGTCATTAAGTAAGAAATTATGATTTCGATCTGGTCCGCAGAAAACGAAATAAGGACGAATTGTAAAGAAGTGAAATTTGCGTGTGTACCGAAAATTATATGCACAATTTGTACAGAAGCGAATAGTATGAAAACAGAAGAATTGATAAAATAACAAATAAACAAATGTGCAAAAATCAAAATGCCCAATACTGTAAAAATATCTGATACTTTGCATGCGCATTTACATTTTCACATATCAATAAAATAAGAATTAAATATTATGTTATCTGTTTTTATAAACACTTTCTGCCAAGATAAGTGCCTAAATTTAAAGAAAATTTTATTTTCGTATTTGTTTTCATAAATCCACTAAAAGGTTGCTGTTTATTATTAAAAAATATTCTTTTATTATAAAGTCGATTCTATTTTGAAAATCTTTGAAAATTTTCGTCTTCTTGCATTAACATGTTTGTTTGGGTTACAGAAATAAATACATTGAAGTATCACATGGCAGATCTTTTCAGCCATTTTACGGTTATGCACTAACACTAACCCAACTGATGCCAAACACTTTTAGAAAATTACCCATTAGAGAATACCATATAATGCATATCAAAAAGGAAACGGAGAAGATGGTTTTGAAACTTTTAAAGGAAAATTTTCAATTACATAGGGGAAGATCTAACTGATTGGGAGTAAAGAAAAATAGGTGAAATCAGAGAGAGCGATGCGTGTTTATGGTTTAAAAATAGGCCTAGATTTGCTAGCCGATAATTAAAAAACCAGAGATCTATATCATTTGACCTATCCAGGAACTTTCTGGTGTTTCAATGCTTACTGAAGACCTAGAAATAGAATTAGATACAAAGGAGGGATTAAAAGTAACGATCGCATGTGTAATGCGCTGTCATGCCGTTAGACAATCTGAGTAGGGCAACGTGCCACCGAGGTGGTCGACTCCAAGGCATAGTGTCTAGTTACGTTGGACGCATAGCGTCGCCCATAGCTTCAGTCGGCGTCGCGGCACGTCGTGCCGGTCTCAAGCCTGCCACGTGACCTCTTTTTCATTTTTCTTTCGAAAAAATTAGGTTAATTTTGCGTGAAATTTCGCCGTGGTGTTAGGAGACAATACGCCATTGTGGAAGTAGAGGTTTCATCGATGGTTAGGCACCAACTTATTGCGGGCGAATTGATCGGAGCTAGCCTAAATATAAAAATATATATCGGGACGGAAGCCTTTGTTTATGAATTTAATATTTAGAAAGGCTTTACATAAATTTAAGAAAAGACGGAGGAGAAAAAGGTATATACAGTAGATGTAGTTATTAAGAAATTTGACGTAAAAATATCAGTGTGTCCACGGATGGACTTGATTATGAATGCTTGCAAACTTTGTTTACTTTACATTTTTTTTTAAACGTATTCTTTTTAAAATTCGCATACGAAAATGTTACATTTTTTAAGTTTATCCACATGAGTTATTGTTACTTGGAAAAGCTGGGTTAAAAATGTAAAAAAAATTAAAAACTAATAATATTTTCACCTAAATTAGTTTTTCAAAAACTATTGCATATCATGAAAATTGCATACACAATAATTATTAGTAGCATGTTTGCTGCACAGGGCGTTTAAGCGTTTCTGAACAACTAGGAATTGTGCTTGAAATAAAATTTGTAACTAACTAAGCGGATCATTTTTCATGAAGTCTAGGAAAACTTTACGACCCAAACTGAACGTGGTACTCAATTTAAAAATAAAAAAACTATTGCTTGTCATGAAACGTCATATGCAGTTTCATGACAAGCAATAGTTTTTTAAAATATGCTAAAGAAAAAAACTAAATTTGATTATTCTCTCTCGACTTTTTTGACTGAAGAATCATACCGATGAAGTAGGTAAAAGTCTTTTGAATGTTTTTCCAAAAAATTATTAATATGGATAACTTCATCCGATGGACATTATTAGTATTTTTAATACCTATTGGACCAGTCGTTTTAGTGTATTAACGTATGCGGTTTCTTGAACACATAAATAAACTTTGATTAGGAACTTGTTAAGTCCAGTAGTTGGCATCTAACCCATTATTGTTAGGGCATTGGCAAGTGGAGTGACTCGATATTCCATATAAACAGTAGCGGCGTATGATTAATTTTATTATTTAATTTTATAATATGGAACATAATAACGCAGTCTATTAATATTCTGCCCAGTCCAATCACTTGGCTATTCGAGCAATGAGTTGCCCTCTTGCCGACGCGCCTCCCTCGCCCACGAAGCTGCTGGTTAGGCTGGGCAGTTATTTCGCTTCGCTGTGGTTTGATACGAGATCAGACAACAAGTGATTAAGAACATCAAAATAGTGATCGAACTGTTAGGCCATTCTGAAAGTCTAAAAAGTTTTGCATATGTTGCAAACTTGTTTGACTACCCTGTATATTATGTGTAATTTTATTTTAAACGATTTGTAACTTAGCCTTAAATATTTTGACTTCTGTTCCGTTCTCCGTCTTTATAGTTCCATTAGGAGTCCAATATTTTAATTAATAATTCTGTCCTATACTATTTTGAAACCTGAGAAATGATAGATACGTTTACACAACTAAAAATCGGTCCTGTAATGAGGTCCGATCTGAGGCAAAATTAATTTAACTTTGTTCAGAATGCCTTGATATTCCGACATTATTTATGGGTGTCCATGAGAGTTAGTACAATTATTGAAATGCCCTGAATACTCTTCAATTTGGAATTCAAACATTATTTTTTTTATGTGTCCATGTTTCACTAAAAACTCTTAGTTTCTGAAAATCGTTTTTTAAAACTGTATTTCATTCACTCAATTAATTGCTTATCTGTTTTTTTTTTCAGACGTCACAGCTGTCCTCATAACCCAGATGACTACAACGATCACCTCCATCCTGAAGGGCCAATATATGCTAAGCCTAAAGACGAATACAATGCAACAAAAGGAGAGCGGTTCCCCATTAAGAAACCTGAAGACCATTTACACCCAGAAGGTAGGTTTAAAATAAGGAATTAATATAGGGTTGTAATACAAAGTAAATATAATATAGTTAAATGATGTGATGGTAATGTGCAAAATCCGGGAATGTGTGTGATGCCTAGACACTAAACTGACCAGGAATAATGCAGAATGACGAACTTTGGGTAATTTGCGAAATTAACTCCATTTTAGGCAATTTGCAAACTATCTTATGCAATGGTAAATCTGGATCTTGAATACTGTTTAGCTTAGTTTGAATTAGAGCATCTAATTAAATGCATATGATTACTTTAAAAATATTTCTTCCTTATTATAACTGTCTGTCAATATTAGGACATACAAGTTCCAAACAAACAGCAGGCACTCGTCAAACCCAACCATCTTCAAGCTCCATATTGATCATTGCATCAGATACTTTGCAAATTGACTAAAATAGCCTAGTAATTTCGCAGATTACCCAAAAGTCGAGTGATTTTGAGAAATGCGTGGTAGATCGGCCAGTTTACAGAATGTCTAGGTAGTTTAGGTTATTTTGGGGTTTTCTCGGTTTTGTTCCAGTTTATCTCTAATGATAGTACGTGTACCAACACCAACTCTAGTGCGTTCAAAAAGTTAGAAAAGTTCGGTCTGTTTCATGCCTTTAGTATTATGGCTTTTTGTATATAATAAGTCCTACGTGTGATGCCTGTTTGAATTTTATGAATAACATCATTTGTACACTTGCCTGCTTCAGACTCTTTCCGCTTTTATTGCCAAGGAGGTGTACTTTCCTGTTTTTTCCGGTATATCTGCAGGATGCAGGATTTTCAGTTTTCTATATTTGTTTCCTATCTATTAGGAATTGTGGTACCTACTAGTTGTAGGCTTTCCCTTACTATATTTATTTGAAATGTTAAGTATTCATATATCGATGTGAACTGTTTATACCAAAAATTTTGTATTTGATCTGTCCCTGAGCATTTCCAGTTATGAATGTTTTAAATAATGTTTACCAGTTCTTCTGCTGTTATTTTGTATTCATATTGTTCTTTTGTCTCTTCTGTATTATTTTTTTCTTTAATTAATAATGATATTGTACCATTATGTTTTATGGGTTTTGATGATTTCTTCTGTGGTTGGTGCTATTACTTTATTTTCTCCCGTTGTTATTATTTTCATTTTCTTACAGCATAGTTTTTCATTGCGATTGAAGAGAGCGTTATATGTTTTCCTGTTGTTAGATATGTGTTTTATTAATATTTTCTTTAACTTGTTTCTTGTTTCCATTTACATACTGCGTTAGTCTGCTCTCAGCTTTATTATATTGTTTGTAATTCCCTTTTGCCACGTAAGTTAGTTTATTGTTTTTGATCTTTGTTTGTGTCTTGTGTGTTCTAATTTTTCTGTTCGTTGCATGTTACCACTGCTGAGGCTGCTGCATATATAATGAACGTCTTCCAGTGTGATCCTTGTTTCTAAGTATTTCACAATATTTTCGGTGTTCACATTAACATTTTTGCGCTTTTCTTGAAATGTAATTTCGGGAATATATTTCTCATAGTTTGATTGCTACCTCCCCAGATTGTTAAAACTATTTCCATTTCTCTTTTTAATTATTGTTTGATATCGAAAATTTTTTGTAGTCGGTTATTTGATAAATTAATATGATGTTGTTCTTGTACGTAATCTTGTTGTGCTGCTCGTTATGGGGGTGATTGTACTTGCTTATCTATTATTTGTGTTAAACTTGGTTGCTCTTGTTCATTTATATGCGTTATTTTTGTTTCTTCTTTGTTTTTTTTTTAGTTCGTTTACAACTTCTTTGATTTCCTGTAATTCGTGTCAAGGTCAAAGTCAAAAAATGCTTTATTATCATATTTTATAATTCTGTTCACAAAGCTAAAATTATAAAATAAATAAACCAATACCTACTTAATTAAAAGAGAATGATAAAATTTAATCAAAGCGTATATAAAAATTTGGTGTTCAGTTAAACGTTAAAAAAGAGAAAAAAGCATTAAAAGTGTTACACAGTTATAGAAGATACATAATATAGAAGTAGATTTAGTTTACAACAACTTACATCATTCTATAAGATACAATTTTACAACATATGCATACATCAACTTAAAGGAAGACAATCCTTCACCATAATGCATTACCGAGTGTTGAAATCTAAAGGAAAAAAGGGAGAAAAAAAAGAAAAAACAAAATAAAAGAAGAAAAAAAACAAAAACGAACAAAAAACCCGAGTACTGGGAGATCAAAACCTATCCTCCCAAAACTCATTTACGGTATAATATGACATATTCAAGATAATATATTTAAGTTTACACTTAAAATCTGCAAAAGAATTAGCTTCCCTTAATGTTTTTGGAAGATGATTATACATCTTCCTAGCATTATATATTATTGAATTTGTGTTGTGTGTGGTATAGGTGGTGGTAAACATGCTCTCTGCCTTGTGTTATTTGCTGTGAGTGCCAGATGTGTAGACCTTTTATACAACAAACAAGTTGTCTCAAAGATGAAGAGAGATGGCAAAATCAACAACTTACACACATGCACATTCTTCTAGCTCTTTTTGCAATCCAATTTGGGGTAGGCGCAACCCCAAACGACTCCCCCAAACCGCAACTGAAACTCGATTAGAGCGAAGTTAGCCATACAGGCAGTTGCAAAATCCAAGTCTTTAGAAACTATGCTTAGTGCATAACAGCCTGGTGATAATTTACCTAACAGATTTATGATAGGATTTTTAAAAGTTAAGTTATTATCTATTAGCACACCAAGAAACTGTAGTGGTGTATCTACACGAAATTTGGTTATTATCCAAAATGACTGGTTCTGGCACGCATTTAAAATGCATGATGTTCATCTTAGAAAACTTAAAGGATAACTGGTTAGCATCACACCAGTCCTTGATATTTTGAACATCAGATTCTATGGTAGGTACGCATTAAGGTGTACGATATGTGTCCATAACATAGTTGTGTCATCTGCAAATAAAGTAATAAGTCCCTTTATGTCTGTGTTTACAATATCAATAATGTATATTAAAAATAGGATGGGTCCGAGAGTATCTATCCTTGTGGAACACCTGTCAAATTGTATTTAAGTCCTGAGTCAACATTTCCAACCCTCCCAGTCTGCTGTCTGTATGATAAATAAGATTCAAACCAAAGCAAAGAATTGCCTCTAAAGCCGTAATGGTCCCACTTTTGCAGCAGCGCTCTGTGTTTCACACAATCAAAAGCTTTGGAGAGGTCACAGAATACTGCCGCAGCAAAGTCCCCCTCATTCAGACGTACATATAGTTCGCTAAGAAAGTGAAAAACAGCATCTGAGGTACTTTTTTTGATTGAAACCCAAACTGATTGATGTTGAGTAGTTTTGCATTTCAGAAAAGATGTGTAGCCCTATTCTTCACTAACTTTTCCACTATCTTAGAGAGTGTTGGTAAGAGTGTGCCTTTAGCCTGTTGTTCTTTAGTATTACGCGCTTTTCGTCTATCAATATCTGTTCTTCAACAACCTCAGCAAGATTGGATTTTATAGTACTAAATTTTGTGTAGTTCTGAGCGATATACCGTTGCTATATTTTCAAGCTTTATTGCACGGTAATTACAACGCATCGTAGTATGACTTATTTCATTTATTTATTAGTATTATTATTATTATTATTATTATTATCATTATCTAGTTAAAACGTTTTTAAATGGACTATATTTGCTTTGAAAAAACCTCATGAGAACGACACAAATTTAAATATTTGATCACTGTCTTGAATACTGAGCTACGAATTTCCAGAAAATATTAAAATATCTAAATATTCCTGAGAATATTGAGGAGGTCTTTATCACAATTGGTTCTGGGGTAGCTGGGTTCATTACGGGTGCTGGTACTGTCTACATTTCACCAAGATCTAGAACTTTAGGATACGCTACTAAGCGATACACTCTATTAATACCAGAATTCACTGTATATTTGACTCGTTTCACGGGATCTGGGAGAGCAATCGCCTAAAACTCATTCCCAGTACTCATGAGGCAATATCAATTGAAGTTTTGACCATTTCCTCATTTTACGACCTAGTTGAACACAATCGAGTTTTAGACTCAAATAATATTCGCTTCAATCTTCGATCTTATAATGGCACTTATCATGCCAAAATTTAAGCTTCAAATAGGGCAAGAGTTACCATTTTCCGGGAACATTGAAGACAATATCAAGTAGCAAATCCGAATTATTGTCGAAGGGTCACCGAGAAAATTACTTATTTTGCAATAATTAAACAATGATTACAGCGCTTAAATGATAAGATTAAAATCAATGGTAGGCATTTTTATTTCTTATCAGAAATTAATTTCCCCCTTATATTAGAAGCATTCTTGGGAAAATAAATGGCAAACTACAATCGTGCAAGATGTTTCATACAACTTCGTGCACACTAATATTCTCTAACATTCACAACTAATTTTAAAAATAGTTATTTATGCAACAAGTGTGTAAAGTGGCTCTTTTTAATGAATGGGAATATTGCCGCATGAGCCGTAGACGAATGCGACAATCCCATAAATACAAAAAATATGTGCCTCATCACCTTTATAAGCACGCTTCTGAAGTGAATCTTCTGAAAGAGAAATTAGGAATTGAGTTTTTATTTTTTTAAGCTTTTTTTCTCAATTTTTGCCCCGGTTTTGACACTTTTTTTCCTTCTTTTTTCAACTTTTTTTTTCGACAAAAACCGCGTTACTCTAACTTTTTTTTATTAATTTTTCTCTTTATTTCGTTTTATAATACTTTTATTAACTTTCCGAGTATTTTTTTATTATTTTTTCTTAATTGGTATTATAATACTTTTATTAACTTTCCGAACAATCTTTCGTTTTTGTTTTTTATTATTATTTTTTTTTTCTTATTGAGTTTTATAATACGTTTATTAACTTTCCGAGCGTTTTTAACTTTTTTGTTCAATATTGTTACATTTTTTCAAAATTTTAGTTTTTTTTTCATAAAGCATATTTTTCGACCCCGTAACTTCCCGTTCTCTCGAAATTATTTATTTTTTCTTCTCCTCCTCCCCAGGCCGGACCGGGGGTGGGGGGGGGGGGGGGGGGGGGGGGAGGGGAGGGGTTTGCATAGAATTTTTTTTCTACTACCGAAAAATATATGAAAAAATAAAAATATTATTATATTATTAAATACACTAAATGTCAAAAAATGTCAGATTTACTTTAGGCACCAGTGTATAAAGTAATGTATTTTACGCATTGCATTAAAAATGTATATTTACGAATCTTAGAGAGTGAGTAAAGTGAGTATTTTACGCACGGTAGTAGAAACATGATTTTAAGCACAGTCATCGATATTTGTTGACATTATTATATAGAATTAATTGGAAATTACCCTACAGCATGAGGTAACCGACAAAATTGACCGCAGATTTTTTGGGGCTCAAAAATCTTCAGATTACACATGTTAATCTTAATTAGCAAAATTAAACTTACTTGAATCGAATGGGAAGTCTTGATTCCTAACCTAATTGCTAATTGATAAGAATGTCCTAATCGTAAGTCAAAAAAATCTTGCTCTCACGATAGACCAAAAACCGTAACAAATAAATGCGACCGTAAAACTGATCTCTTGCTGTAACTGCAATTGTTAAAATTCGATATAAAAAGATAAGATAATGAAGGAAAAAAATAAGAAAACGTAAACGTATTGTTTGAGTATACGTTTAGTGAGAATTAATTTGTTCCCGGTTCCATTTGCCGTACCGACGCCTTTTGTTGAGGTGGTATGACCACATGATGAAATTAACTTCGGATTCCACGTCGGCATAATCTACGAGAAACAAGTAGGATCTATTTTGTTTTAAGTTAATGAGCTTTTACTGCCTGCCAACTGTTATGCAGTTAGAATAATATCAAATAACTTGAATTTAACAGCCACAAGAAGCGCATATTTTTCACTTATTGAATCTCATTTGAGATATGGTGTATGCTTTTGGGGATTTTGTTCCAAATGTCTATTCAATGCAATATTTGTATCCTTATTATACATTGGATGAGTTCTTTCAGGACCGCTTTGAATAATCAATAATTGGCTAATTATAAATGTTTGTTCTTCTGGGTGTTGTGCTTTACCCTCTGTACAAGAATAAATTTCGCACCGTTTAATAATATTGAGTGTTTCTGCTAGGGTTTATTTTAGTATGAATGATCTTCCATAATGTAAATATAATAAAGATAAGCATTCGGTCTCTGTCGCAAATTTTAATGATTTTAAACTTTGACACTGATTTTAATTGTTTTTTGTTTTTTAAATTTGTTTTGTCCCTATGTTATGTTTTCCTCTTCCTTTTGTTTTATGCATTTTTTTAACCGATAAGATTAGGATATTCCTTTGAACAGCTTTGTAAATGAGAAACAATTCTTTATACAATAAGCTTTTCTGACTTTGATTTTGACTCTAATATCGATATTTATCCCTATTATCGTAATTTATCGATTTGTTTAATAAATTTGATGTTAAGCGACTGTAGGTCGTCTATCTTTTTATACTGTACCTATTACCGTGGCTGACAGTTTTTGTTTAATGAAGTTAAACTGTTAACGACTGTATAGGTCGTTTGCTTTCATCAAAAAAATTCTACTAAGATAGAATTTTCTATGCTTTCACATATCGTATCTAATATCGATATTTATCATTTTGATTTATGAATTCACTGTTAGGACTGTAGGTCCTCTACTTTCATATATCTACCTACTTTATGCTTTTGTTTAAAGAGCTTACCGTTCGTGCTTATTGAGCTTACCGATAAATAGCTTTAGATTATATATTATCGGGTATCATATCAATGCTAGTTCCTTACCACATTTTTAGAGATATTTACTGTTCTCATTATCACATATGATATTATCGTGAGTAGGGAATTTATTTTGCTAATGTTATGATAATTAATTGATTTATTTTTACTGTAATAATTATCGTACCTGATATTATCTCGAGTGGAGAATTTATTTTGCTAATGTTATGATAATTAACTGGTTTACTTTTACTCAATTTAGATTCATCGGGTTCGGGTATACCTTTACGTCACTGTAGGTCAGCTCTTATAGCATATCATATCCATTATCGTTATAGTTTACCGTAATCGAGTTATTGAAATTATCGTTGGATAACTTTAAGTCATTTATTATCTTCATCGATTATTTGATTTTTACTTTTCCTTATTACCGATATAGTACGTATTACTTTAATTAGTAAATATCTCGATAATGCTTACGTGATTATCTGGTTTACTTGTGTATTACTGTTACAGTTTTGACTGTAATTAGATGTACGCCTCATAGCAGTGAACGGTTTTATTTAACTGCACAACTTTATTTTTTCGCCTTAGTACCGATATCGAACTGAGCTCAATTCATTTTTAACCCTAGATACTTACCAGCTAGATCTATATATATTTACATCATTTGTGATTTCATTGATTTATTATGTCTTTATTGACTTTTTATTGATATAATGATATTATCACCGCCATGGGATTCATCCAGATTAGTTTTGTTTAGGAATCATTTCGTTTTTACCTGTAGATACTTACCGGCTCGATCAATATATATTTACATCATTGGTTATTTCATTTAATTTTTCATATTTAAATACATAATTTAATTGGGGTTCCGATGTTTATTTTAGTGTAAATTAGTGTCAAATGTAAATTTCCTTAATAAATACCTTTGCTTTCTAATTTTCATAATATTCTTTTCTAGGCTATGTTTCTAAATTTTACTGCCTTGATTGCAATGTGTAAAAATAATTGATATTTTCCTAGTTAAGAATTTAGTGGCACCTTCACCTAACTGGCAGCACAAAGACCCACACTTTTAAATAAAATTAAAACCGATGAGGCCTGTTGAGCAATTCGCAAATCGTGTTACATAACTAGCGCTCAACGCTTAAGGCTGGTTACAATATACCAATTATTTTTTGCAAATAAGGATAATTAAGCATGATATCAATATGTGTGTGTTTTTTTCTTCAGGTGAGTTTGCCAAACGACAGCAACCAGAACCATGGCAACCTGGTGAGAGAGCCCCTTTGAAGAAACCGCAGGATAATCTCCATCCTGAAGGTAGGAATACATATATTTTCGAAAATAACTCAGAAATATATGTGGAAGGTTGTCAGCTGAAAATATCCTTAAATAAAATGAAAATATAGAACTACTTTTGGAAAAAACAAAATATGTAACAATAATAAGAAATAGTTCTAATAAAATTAATTATTGCTAGTCTTGGGAAATAAAGAAGAGAAAATTCGGAGGTTAGTGCTAACAAATTAAATATTAAGATTTTCACAATTAAAGTATTAAACATGTCAAAATAACTTGAACCCAATTTTCCTTCACTCATCTAATCGACGATTAAATAACTCATTAGAAGGTTCACTATTTTTTTTATTTCGATACCGATGATATTTTATAAATTTTGAAAAATATATACTTTCAATAAAAATTGTAATTGTTGTATGAAACAAAACTAAATAGTACAAAAATTGAAATAATATATAAAAAGTGCATAAAATAAGCAAATTTTATTATTAAAATTAAAACAATTATTAGGGCATGAAACAAGTAGAATTAATAGTAGTAGCTGTAGTAATTACTTCTATTTCTATCCAAAGGCATATATCGTCTGAACTACCAACTTGGATAAAATAAAATCGACCCCAGCGATATTTCCCAAGGGGGGATCAGATATTAATCATGATCAAGATATTTCATAAACAACACGATATTCTACGATTCATTGACATAATTTCAGGAAAACAAGGACAATAATTAAAAATAAATGTACTAGCCTGATTATACAGTAATGTAGTATATTGCTAAAGTAAATATGTCTTTTAGCGTTCAAGCTATATTATTATTATCCCTAGAATAGTATCCTTCAACACTGAAAAAATTTGCCTACTCCATTCTAGACCTAGCCTAGAACCTACGTTAGGCTAATCTTATTATAATGTCCAGGAAATGTAGGAGAAATAGTTGAATAATTTTATAATTGGGACTGAGTTGGGTGGCTCTTTGTCATCAATAAGAACGCCGCAATTCTGGATCATGCATGGCAGAATTAAAACAAAAAGCAATCACGCCTAAATTCAGATGATTTTCATCACTTTTGCTTGCATGAATCCAGTTGGAGATCTAAAATAAAATGGCATACACTTCTTAAGGATAGCTTCAGTAAAGCATTTTTTAGTTTGTTCTTAATTTAAATAAAACTATCCAAGTTTTGAAACAAAGGCATGGGCAATTTATAGCTGCCATTCCTCAATCACGGGCGCTCCACTATAACATGTTAAATTAGAAGAAGGGATGCTGGACAATTATCCCAGTGACATAAAAATATTTATCCAAATTCAGCTGAGCCTTTTCCCAGATCAAAAAAATATATATAACTATTTTATAATTTCGTTATGCTAGGTGTGTAATATTATTTCCATACTATGTATTCAATGTTTTTATCGGTTTGTTCATTATTCCTAAAATTTGAATAATGCTAGTAGGTTCTGAAAAGAAAATTTCGAGTTTCTAAGTAATATTTGATATGTAAATCGCTAACTGACTTCTTCTTCTTCTTGTACCGTCTGCATTTGGGAGGTTGGCTGGCTATCATCATTGCTATTTTGATTTTGGATGCTGCGGCCTTAGGTTTAAGCCATGATATGCTTCTCCTTCCAATAGATAGAGAGTTGCAGAATCTCATACTTTGAACCACTCATGATGTGGCCGAGTTATTGCAATTTTCTTTTTTTTACTTTCGGTAGGATTTCTACGCCTTTCTCCATTCTTCTCAGAACCTCCACGTTGGTCACATGGTCCGGCCATGATATTCTCAAGATCATACGGTAGGCCTACATCTCGAAGGCTTCTAGTTTCCGCTCGCAATACGCGTTGAGGTTGAGGATCCAAACTTCTAATCCGGTCTAACATTCTGAGCATTTGGGCATCCGAGTTCTTAGTAGGGGTTCGCGAGACCGAGACCGAGACCGAGACCTGGCAAGTCTCGGTCTTGGTCTCGAAGAAAAAATTTTGTCTCGGTCTCGGTCTCGGGTCTCGAAGCTCGAGACCGAGACCGAGACTACCTTGGTCTCGGTCTCGGTCTCGGTCTTGTCTCGGTTTGGTCTCGGTCTCGGTTTAAGCAAATAAAAAGTAATTAAACCATTTACTGTTTTATTTCGTTACTAACACAAACGTACGTTACTTCGGAATGTTAAGTTAAATGAAACATCTAATAAGTGTCTTTTGTGTATCAGTTCTTGGTGTAGATGTGATATTAGGGATAAACTTCTTAAATAATTTTACATTTTTTGTTTGCAACAGTTGTTTGGATAATAATAGTTAACTTAAATAGGTATCTAATAATATTTTCATATATTTCATGTTAGTTTCTAAATTGTTGTTTTGATATAAAAATCCTTACCTCTAATGAAGGTAGGTATACAAGTGATAGGGAATTTTAAGTATGTACAGGGTTTCCCAAACTCGAGCCTCATCATTGGGATCTCGGGAACTAGAAGAGATACGAGGTCGGTTAAATGGAGGCATAGTTGCGCGATTTGATGCTGATCAAAATGCCACCTTACAAGTAGAAAAATTCCTAACACTTCCGAAGATTTTTGAAAAAAAAACGAATATTCGCGATTTCATTTTTATTTTTTATGACTTTATTTGAATAGATATAGCAAAATAAATTTGACATTCTTATTGTTACTTTTTCTTTTCTACAAGATGGTGTTATCATATTTTCAAACCGACGTTTCGTCTTTGAGCTGCCATCATCAACTTTGGTTTTTTTAATACGGCCCTGGATTTTTTATTACGGACTTTAAGAGCTTCTAAAGTCCCAGAATCAATGATGTATCGCACTTATTCGAAAAATTGATATTAATGGCATTTTTCATAAGAACTCATGTGTTAGAGAGAGACAGAAAACAGATTTTTGGTAAGATCTTACCAGGAAATCATTACAATGATTTTTTCGAAGAGTATGCGATACAACAATGAGAATGTGATTTAATATTTGTTCCAAATCTAATCCCACACAACTAATTACGTGGGTAAATTGCTAAAAATTTGGCCAGAGCCTATGGTTTGAGGGTTGACACTTTAATAATAATTATATTATTTATTAACTACTTCTTACTTTAGTTTTTAAGCTCTCTTTATGCAAAGCATTAATGCGTAAAAAAAGGTTTTTGTTTTTAATCCCATTAAAATTCTATTTTCTGTCTCTCTCTCTAACACATGAGTTCTTATGGAAAATGTCACCAATATGAATTTTTCGAATAAGTGCGATACATCATTGCTTTTGGGACCTTAGAAGCTCTTAAAATCCGTAATAAAAAATCTAGGACCGTATTTAAAAAAACAAAGTTGATGATGGCAGCTCAAAGACGAAACGTCGGCTTAAAAATCTGATAACAGAAGAACAGAAAAAGTAGCAATGAAAATGTGAAATTTATTTTGCTACATCTATTCAAATAGAGTCATAAAAAAATAAAAATTAAATCGCGAACATTCGCTTTTTTCCGAAAGTATTCGGAATTTTTAAACTTGTAAGGTGGCATTTTGATCAGCATCAAATTGTGCAACTTTGCTTCCATTTAACTGACCTCGTATCTCTTCTAGTTTCCGAGATTCCAATGATGAGGTTCGAATTTGGGACACCCTGTACACATAAAAACTAGGTACCGATTTATGTCAATTTTATTGTCAAAGTCAGCGCTTTTACTTCTTATTTTGTACATTTCTTATCAGTTGTAGCGTAGCCGTACAAAGTGATGTCATTTTCAAACATTCTGTATTATATGGATACATTTATTTTGAAAACTCTTAAAATTTAACGGTATACAGGGTGTCGCGAAATTAGTGGACGAAACATCAACCATGTATTTATCGGTCAAAAATAACTAAATTTTTTCTTATAAATATATATCGGGAAGGGAGCTAGAGCCTCTTAAAAATGGGCCCCTGAATATGGTTTTCTTTAATTATTTCCGAAACGGTGTAAAATAGAGTTTTAAAATCTTGGGATTCTACTAACTTTAATATTCTGAATTTAAAAATGGAAATAAAAATAAAAACTTTTAATCAGGTGCGAGCATTTTAGGGGGTGAATCTAAAAATTTACTTTTTTTGGGCTAACTTTTTATATATTTTTTCTTCAAATTTTGAAAATTTGAATTTTTTTTTCGCAAAAAAATGCCTCTTAGTTTGCTTCGCTAGGACGCAGCGTTTTTGAGAAAATCGGATTTTAAAGTATACTGACTGCCAAAAACGGGTGTAAAATGAAGGTTATAATTTTTGATATTCCCCAAAAATTCCTTTTGACGTTACAAAACTTCATATTATTATAAAATAGTAGAAACACTTGTTCCAGAAAAAAAATGTGACAGATTTGCAAAATTTGAAAAACTATAGCATTCAATTTACACCCGTTTTTGGCAGTCGGAATACATTTATATTCCGTTTTTCTCAAAACCCTGCGTCCTAATGATACGAAATAAGAGGCGCTTTTTTACCCAAAAAAAAATAAAAAATTTCAAAATTTGTAAAGAAAATAAGAAAATAGCCCACAAAAAAGTTGAAGTTAATTTTTTATATTCACTCCCACAATGTTAAGCATTTTTCTTATTCCATTTCCGAATTCTAAATATTAAACTTAGTGTACTTAGGGGAATTCCAAAATTTTAGAACTCTATTTTACACAATTTTGGAAATAATTAGGAAAAAACACATCTTTAGGGGCCCACCTTTAAGAGGCCCGTAGGGGGCGTTTCCTGATATATGTTTATAGAAAAAATTTAAGGTATTTTTTACCAATAACTACAGGGCTAATGCTTCGTGCACTAATTTTGTGACACTGTGTATAGGTATACGGTATATACTGTATAAGTGGATATGGTCAAAGGTTGCCATCTTTTAATATACTATTTGACACGGTTGTACCAGAAGCAGATATCCAGTTGTTTAATGGATACGCGATATTTTATTACCTTGTAGATATTACGAAAAATGTGAAAACTCATAGCTGTTTATTGCTTGGAAATGGCTCAAAATAAGATATCTACATAATTACATATTATGTACATAACAGTATAGTATAACCTTTCTTCTAGAATCATAAAAAGAAACAGCCCAATTTAAAATAAACAAGCGTTATACCTGGATTTGCACGATTTTTCAATTTTTTTGGTTGATTGGACCCCGTTGGCATAAATTGCCAATAACATACATAAAAATTTGATTTTTTCAGAAAAATAAGTTTTGAAAATTCAACAAATAAAAATATTTTTCGAGACCGAGACCGAGAGTCTCGGTACCTTGGTCTCGGTCTTGGTCTCGGTCTCGCTAGGTAAGTCTCGGTCTCGGTCTCGATTCTAATTTCCAGGTCTCGGTCTCGGTCTCGTTTTCGAGACCGAGACCGAGACAAGACCGAGACCGAGACCATAGTCTCGCGAACCCCTAGTTCTTAGGTCCTGGCTCAAATCGCGACTACAGAGCAGCTTCTTGATCTTCACAAAGGATGCACTGTCTTCCTCAATACGAATCTGTATTTCTGAACAAAAATCCACGGAGTAGTAGATATTTGTTTCTAGATAATCATACTTCTCAACTCTTTCCAGTTTTTCGCCTTCCACTCCACTTACAAATGTTAATTAGGCACTTCAGTTTTGGTAACACTCATGTATTTGGTCTTCTTAACATTGAGTGTCAGACCAAATTCTCGACTAGCTGTGATGACATTATTCAAAATATTCTGAAGGTCTTGCATGTTTTCGGAGAAAACTACTGTATCGTCCGCATAATGCAAATTGTTCAGTGGAATGTCGTTACCTCGCATTTTACCGGCAATACCGGCATCATTTTCGAGGGATTTGGTGAATAATTCATCTGAGTGGATGTTGAAGAAGAGTGGTGAAAGAACACACACTTGTCTGACTCCTCGCTTGATTTCCACTGCTTTCGTCAGTTCAGATTGGACGCGAACAGACGCACTTTGGTTTAGGTACAGTTTTACTATTATTTGTATATCTCTTGTGTCGAGGTTTTTTGGTGCCATAACTTCTATTAGTTACTGGTGTCTCACTTATAATCAATTGACAAGACATTGTAGGCAAAGAAATCTTCCCTTGTGCCAAATCCATTTCTATAGCCAAACTGAGTCTCTACTATATGTTATTCCAGCTTCTTATGAATCTTAGAGTGGATGACTTTGAGAAAGATCTTTAGTGTGTGGCTCAATAGGCTAATTGCACAGTCTTCTTCGCATTTTTTGGCATTATGCTATTGTGACAAACGTTGACTGAAGCCATTCTTTTGGTATTATTCCTGTTTCGAGAAGTTACAGCACCTAAATGTTGTTCTTTAATCAACTTAAGCACATCTGTAGGTAGATCGTCAGGGCCAGGAGCTTTCCCATCTTTAGCTAATTTTATTGCTGCTTGTACTTCTCTTAAAATAGATGTTCCAGTTTCATTGTTAGTGTTGGTAGTTATTGAAAAGGGTTTTGATGTATTCTTCCCATAAATCTGTTGATCTTTAATATCCAACACGATGTATTCTTCTTCATTTGCAAGGATGTAAGGTTCTTGCTTCGGACCAGTTACAGTAAACTCTTTCATTTTTTAAGGACACTATGGGAGTAGCACAGTTTGCAGATTTCGTTTTATTTCGGTACATTCCTTTTTTAGCCACTCCTTTTTAGCTTGACCACATTTATATTTGATGTTCTTCTGTACTTCTTTGTAGTTCTATCTAGCTGTATTTTTCAGGTCTCTTCTTTCTTCCATAAGCACAAATACTTCATCAGTCATCCAATCTTTCGATTTGTTCTTTTCTCAGGTTTCAGATGCTTCTTACAAAGTTCTGTTATAGCTGATTCTAAATTTTGCCATATGTCTTCAGGTTAACTCTGAGCTCTGAGTTGCCGAACGGGTATTTACATAATAAATGATTAATCAATAATTATTATTCAAAGGTGATTTCGCAAAACGCCATCCAGATGAATGGCAACCGGGAGACCGCGCCCCAGTCAAAAGGCCCCAGGACAACCTACGACCTGAAGGTGATTTTGAAAGACATACACCTGAAAAATGGCAACCAGGAGACAGGCCGCAAGCTAAAAAACCACAGGATAATTTGCATCCTGAGGGAGACTTTGAAAGGTAGGAACTTTTACAGTTATTTATACCACTTTTTCATTAGCGTATCTGTGGGACGTAACGTCTAAAAGCTCCAACATTATTCGGTATAGTTTTTGAAAAAGTTGTTGTTTTTTTTTGAGATTCGAGTATAATAGAAGAAAATAAAGCAATTGTAACAAAAGATCAAAACTACAGCCAAAATGCCAACAACTTATACCATTGCAACTACAAATACCATTGCAATACCAAAAATAGGACACTCAATTTTAGCACCTAAACTATAAAGATATTTGACAATTATTAACATCAAATGCTTTTCAATAGTTCAGGAGCTCGAATTTAAATATTAATGTCCTCCATAAACTATTTATTTGACATACCCATCCTATTTTAGAGTTTTGGGGTTTTATGTGTGCTGTGAAAAACCGCTTTTCCTTTACGACTTATCCTTTCCGGATCTGCGACATTTAATAAGCAAAAATTATCAACATATTGATAGCGGTTTTTAATTCGCATAGAGAAATATATCCTGGTGTATTGAAAAATGATCGAAACGCGCAATATCTCAGTTAATTAAGATTATTTTCATTTTGTCTGTATTGTCAAAAGTGTGGTAGATCTTTAAAAATTGTCTGCCTTCGAGGAAGAGCAGTAAATTGAAAATTCTGTTGTAACGAGAATCGAGTTGAGTAGCAGAAAAGCAAGAAAAATGGTTGGGTCGTGACCCAGCCATGAAGGCTTGCTGATTCTTGGTTTTAAAAAGCGAATATTCGGCGCCACATTATTTTGTCTATTCTTGGTTTGGTCCTTCGACTTGTCGCTCGCGGTTGCTAAACTTAATGTTCTTAATTTATAAATATTTATAGGATTTGAATTTTTAAGCCGTTTCCTTTTAAATTATTATTTATAAATCTTTAAAGCGATCTTAAAATATCATATTATGTAACGCTTTAAACTGCTTTATAGGCCAAGACCAGAAGAGTGGCGTCCAGGCGATCGCGCCCCCGTTAAAAAGCCCACCGATAAC
>JAEQML010054962.1:0-37024 GCA_016904865.1 Pissodes strobi | reverse complement strand
AAATTTATTAAAATATATACATGGTGTTATTAAAAATGCTGGATTTCATATCACTTCTGGAAGATATTCGAATGTTTTTTCGGTCAATATATGGATCTTTATGAAGTATATATTATGCCCGATTTTCAATTCTACACCGAAAATAGTAACAAAATGTCGGATGTTGCGTAATCTTATGGTAATGGTCTGTCTGTATAATAAATAGTCATTTTCCTGTGTATTTTCTTATATATTCAACCGGTTGACACATTTTCTTTTGATCCACTCTACTATCGAAAAGAATTCTAAAATCATCGATAAAAAAAATCAAACTGTATACATGGTGCACCTTTTGTCCCTGTTTTTGCTACGAATTTAAAGCTCGGGTCAGAATATAGTATCTACATACAGTTCACCTGACCTCCGTTATTTTAAGTATCACCCTGTATATGTATATTTTTTATACATTTAGATAGGTCTTGAAATTTCCTTTTCAATGAGGTATTACAAGGTGTTATTTGCTTTAAAAATGGCGACTCAGTGGCCATTTTTCTGGAATTAATTTCGTTATGGCGGCCATATTGAATTTCAGGAAAACGACCCTAGAGACGCCATTTTCGAAATCGAACCATATACATGGTGCACGTTTTGTTGCTGTTACGGATTTAAAGCTCGGGTTAAAATATAGTATCTACATACAGTTCACCTGAAATCCGTTATTTGAACTATCACCCTGTATATGTATATTTTTATACAGTTAGATAGGTCTTGAAATTTCATTTTAAATGAGGTATCACAAGGTGTCATTTGTTTTAAAAATGGCGACTCAGTGGCCATTTTTCTAAAATTAATTTTCATGTGGCGGCCATATTGAATTTCAGAAAAACGACGCTAAAGCTGCCATCTTTAATAAAAATTATAGCATGTGATATATCGTTGAGAAGGAAATTTTAAGGACTTTCCAAATGTATTAAAATATATACAGGGTGTTATTTAAAATGTTGGATTTTGAATGTTTTTAGGTCAGTGCATCTTTATGAAGTAAGTATATTGTAAACGACTAGTTTTTAGTAACACGTTTTATTTCGCCAATACACCTTCGCCAGTACAGTTATCATAATTACATAACGCCATGAGTCGACTCTGCTATCGTACAATAACTATATCTACGCCTTATTTCTAATCTATCTAGATACTCCGTATTATATAACACCGATTCGATTCTACTGCTGCGCCATTCGTTTTCCAGGGTTCTCACGTCCTCGCCTATTTGAACGTCGCACGTCGCCTCGCCAAAATTTGCTTGTTACATTCGGCCATCCTGCAACAATTAATGCCCTCATTAATTTAACTCGCCAGTAAATCAACCAGATCTTATCGACCTGTGCATTCGCCATAACACTAAATCGCCTACCCTAAGGGTTTCGCCTGCGGTTGCAACCTTCCGCCTTTTATCAAATATCACCTTTATATTACGCCCTTGTCAGGTTTTCACTCGCCTTTTGCTATCTCAAAAGAAGTTTGGACCTTAAATCGCCATAGGTCTCGCCTTTCGCCAACAGAGCATTCGCCATTTGCACCTCGCCAGTTAAACTCACTTGCATGCACCTCTCAACCTGACCATTCGCCCTTTGCACCTCTCCAGTCAGACTCACTTGCATGCACCTTTCAACCTAACCTTTCGCCCTCGGTGTTTTACACCTCGCCTCGCCAAAAAGTCAGCAAACGCCTTGCTTGTAAACGCCAGCCCGCGCCAGCAGTTGGAAATAGTACGCCTTGGATACTCAAAATTCGCCAAACGCCTCTTTCAATTTGAGAATCGCCTCAGAAGACCGCAAAGTCTTCGTCGCCTTCGCCTGCGGCATGACCCTGAACTTCCTTGCCCCTACATTTCCACAATATCGGTTGATGGACGCCGATATTTGTCAAAAGAGGAAAGAAAGCCAGTATACAAGTCGCCAGGGGAGGAGCAACCAAATGCCCTCACATTCGCCTGTAGATCGAGAGGTAGACCGACCATCAGACACGAAAGCGCCTTTGTGCCTGAAAGCCCACACCTTTCGATCAACGCCATTTTGTCATGATAACAATGGGTCATGGTTTCGCCGTTCAATTTAACCCTCGCCATCATCTCCTTGAGCAGCTGAGCAAAGTCATGCACTCTAGGAAACGCCTTCCTAAGAGCCGCCTTCCAGTCTTCCCATGAGAGGTCATATTCATCGAACCGATTAAACCAGCCCCTTGCTGCGCCTTGTAATTTCGCCTGCATAAAATACGCTCTCTCATAGTTCGACCATTCATGAATATCGCCCAACCGATCAACCTTGCTCAACCACCTGACTACGTTACAGTCCTGGCTGTCAGGATCGAAAGGGTCAATAAGGTCGCCGCCTGCCCTTGCCCTTGACCCCATACAGCCCAAACTGCAAGCGGAGTCCGTCCTATCGCTACAAGCATGCTCTACTACCGCCTGAGGAACGCGCTCACCTGATTTTTCGCCCTTCTTGTTGCCCTTGGCACCGCCAGTACCAACGGCCGCCCTTTGTTTCGTCGCCTTTACCATTTCGGCCGCCTTTTGCTTCGCTGCGCTTGCCATTTCGGCCGCCACATATATACTAGTTGCCAAACCGCCTTTCAACAGCTTATGTACCATGGAGACTGTTTCGTCTTCCATCGCCGAATGGCCTTCGCCGTGGTCACCGTCGCTCAATTCCAACTCTTAATCGAGCTCTAACTCGTCACTTCTGCCTTCCTCCATAGGAAATCACTTGAAAAACGCCTTTTAAACACCAATGCTAATAAACACAGTTAAAATACGCCACAATTTTTACAATAATCACTAATTAATTAGCACACACTTGTTTATTATTATCGTGAATATCTGAAAAATCGCCAGATGTCAATCCACTGTCAAGGATAGCAACAAACGCCCGCCTTCTGTTATGAGTTATTGTGATATCGCCACTCACAAAAAAAGAAGAAGTTGCCACTGCCATTTAACTCGCCGAAATCGCGTATTTCACCGTTCTCCACAACAAATAACACAATACGTAGGTTATCCCGACTTCTGATCTGTAAACAACTAATTTTTAGTAACACGTTTTATTTCGCCAATACACCTTCGCCAGTACAGTTATCATAATTACATAACGCCATGAGTCGACTCTGCTATCGTACAATAACTATATCTACGCCTTATTTCTAATCTATCTAGATACTCCGTATTATATAACGCCGATTCGATTCTACTGCTGCGCCATTCGTTTTCCAGGGTTCTCACGTCCTCGCCTATTTGAACGTCGCACGTCGCCTCGCCAAAATTTGCTTGTTACAATATCTTTTACCAGATTTTCAATTCTACAACGAAAATAGTAACAAAATTGTCGGTCTGTTGCGCAATCTCATTGTGCATGCCAGCATCGATTACAAAAATCTGAACTGTATACCGGGTGCATGTTTGGCACTGTTTCTGCTACGAATTTAAAAGTAGTAGGTACCTACATACGGTTCACCTGAACTCCGTTATTTTAAGTATCACCCTGTATATGTATATTTGCCTTTAAATATCCTTTTCGATGAGGTATCACAAGGTGTCATTTGTTTCAAAAATGGCGACTCAGGAGCCATTTTTCTAGAATCAACTTCGCTATGGCGGCCATATTGAATTTCAGGAAAACGATGCCGGAGCCGCCATTTTTAATGCAAATTATAGCTTGTGACATATCGTTGAAAAGGGAATTTTGATGGCTATCCAAATATATACTGAACTTCATGTTCAATTGATATTCGGTTAAAATATGCATTTTTAGGAGGTATATTTGTAATCTGATTTTCAAGTCTGTGGATGAAATAATAACAACATTTTGGCCTGTTGCGTAATTTCGCAGTTGTGCACACCCTATATAGTAAGTTATCAGTTTTCGGAGCTAATGGCATACATATCTGCGTGTTTTTTTTTTATAAATTCACATGATTGACGCTTTTTATGCATTACCAAAAAGACTCAGAAATCGTCGATATAAAGATCGAAACAATATAGAGGATGCACATTTTGTCACTATTTTTTCACAGATTTAAAACTGGAATCAATATGACGTCGTTCTTTCACTATTGGTCAGTGAAAACTACAGTGTCTTACCTTAATCTGTTTTGTGTTTAAATTGAGATTTTTTTTATCGCACGAGCGTCTAGGGCTCGTGCTGAAAAGACACTTACTTTACACACTTGTTGCATAAATATCCATCGAAATAAATTAATCTACATATTATATATCGGGTAATATGGTATTTGGCCAGCATGTTGTTTGGCTCTGCTCGTATATTACGTGATATACAATTGACTGCGAACGACAACAATAATTGTTGCAGTTAACATTGGCACCATTAATTTATTTATTGTATATACTATAGAAAGTAGCATAGTTTATAAAACAATAGCGTGTTTAATATTATCGATGTTGCATGGAAGATCCGCAAAAATTTCATGAATAATAATAATCAATAAATTTATTGTTTCGCGAGGCGAAGTGTTTCAAGGTGCCATTGGAAAAGAAAGGAATAGATTCGTTTCGGTTTTGTGATGGGATGAAATGGCGTAGAGATTGTTTCTGTAGCCACATGTTTTATCAAAATATTTGTTGTAATAATGTTTGTTTATCGTTGTCGTAGTTGCTTTATCATCAGTATTAATAATATCCCCATTTTGTAATCGCACGTGGCCAAAACAACAATCAGTACCAATAAGGGACATGTCCGGTGAGCTTACCGGCCAACACAACACAAGGGGCGTATTTTCTTCATAGACTCATCCAGGGGTGTGGCAACCGATCCCGTTTTGCATAGACACAATAATTCTCCAAGTTTGAGGCGAAATTAATTATCTTCGAGACGTCATCTCCCTGTAACCTACACGATTTTACATTGCATGTAATTATTCTTAAATCTTGCATACATTTCAGCCGCTTCGTGGGCTTTATTATTTTTTATTAATATTGATACTTGTTGCTTTATCTCCTCCTTTCGATCAGTTGTTTATCGATTCATGTAACCTTGAAAAGGATGGGCATCAAAAGCACAAGCGCACGGTATACGAGTGCAGCTGTTACCGTATTTCAAAAGGAAATATAAATGATCCAAACTAACCAAAACTTTTCCCTATGCAAATCTGGCGTTGCTATTCTTGAAAATTCTAAAATGTCAATGCTTCTTTTTTTATAAAGAATTAATCGACGCCTAATAATTCAAATTAAACCAATGAATAATTTTTTATGCGGTCCCTCTTGTGGTTAGATTTAAAATTCTTCTTGGGCACGCCACACGCCATCGAAAAAAAACCATTAAAAATTCAAAGACATTCATGTATCGGTACCGAAATGAATTGTTCATGTGCAGCGTTTTCTGTTTGATGGTATTCTATTGTTCAGTTACCAAGGTCCTATGGTAAACGGCGGCATTTGGTAGTCCGATGTGTGCAAATAATTCAGTATTTTACTGAATCTCTCTGCATGAGTTTTTTTAATGGGGCGCGGAGAATAAATTTCAGACTTTTTACGAACAAATCTGGTTGTTTCAACGTCAATACGAGGAAATGATCGGCTGTTTGAATTATATTTATTTATATATGGACGCTGTAACGTCCGCGCATCCTTGTTACGGCCACGTAAATTTGTAACGCAATTTTGACCACGTATATTTTGGAGATTAATTTGCGTATCAAAGGTATTTGACAGAGTGTGAAATGAAACCCCTGCCGTTGATTTGATACCTCTAGCAACAGATAACTCGTGGCTAATTTTTGAAAAAGATTATCTAATAATATATAACACTGTATATAAGTAATTTTTCTTGCTCAAGATTCATTTCTATACATTCTTCGACTAAAACCACGTTGCCATTTCTCGTCAGATTTCGAAGTTTCTGCTACCAATTCGATGCTTTTACTCTAATAATAGCCAAGAAAAATAATGAAAATATCAAACTAATGCCTTAGAGAATGATATCTTGCAGCTTTGTTTCTAGTTAACACACTGCATTTATGGTACATTTTGTCGGTAGAAATTCGGCAACGCTGCTTTAGTCAAAACATACCTTTCGATGATCAAACAAGAAGTCACTAATTATGAGTATTGACTAAGGTTGCAGGCGGCTCGTATTAAACAGTGACAAACGTTCACGTCATCGTGCATCCGTGCGACCAAAAAAATAATATCATTTTCCTAAAATTAAACGACCTACTTCAAAGCTTCAATGTCACGAAACAAATATTTTTTATCTTATTTTTATTTTCGTCTGGACTTTCTAGGTTAATAGACCTTTAAATAATAAGAGACCTTGCATCACCGCGAGCGAGCACATAGGTTTGTTGGCCGTTGGTCGGTTGCAAGGAATTTTTATGGTGTTGATTTTGGAGTTTAATTTCGTTTGAATTTATAGAAAAATGAAACAGGCAAGTATTTATGCCATTAGATCAAAAGTGTGATAATTTACTAGGAAATTATGCTACAGTCCAGATTTTTATTATTATTTTAACCGAATATCAATTGAACATGATTATTTGGATAGCCCTTTAAGTTCTCTTTTCAACGATATGTCACAAGCTATAATTTGCATTAAAAATGGCGGCTCTGGCGTCGTTTTTCTGAAATTCAATATGGCCGCCATAGCGAAGTTGATTGTAGAGAAATGGCTCCTGAGTCGCCACTTTTAAAACAAATGACACCTTGTGATACCTCATTGGAAAGGAAATTTCAAGGCCCATCTAAATGTATAATAATATATACAGGGTGATATTTGGCCTGAAGAACTTCCGTTAATTTTTTCAGAATTTCGCCCATTTCAGTTAATTCACAGTTGTTTGTCGGCTTTTCTTCCTGGATCGATACGGCCCTGAATTTTGGCTTAGAGATGTTATAGGCCGCCCCGATTTCTACCGCTCTGCCCAAAGCTTCACTGCTGTTATTAAATTTGGCTAGACGTATTATGTTCTGAGTTTCTGGATCTCTGATACCATCCACAAAATATTGGGCAGCAAGTTCCCCTTGAAATTCTTCTGTTGCTCGCGGGTAGGTCAATTTAATGAGACGTCTAACGTCTGCCTCAATATTGAAATGCGCGTTTAATCAAAATTTACATATTTTTAAAGTTATTCTGTTCCCAAGTATGGAATAAATGCGATTTAAAAAGCAACCAACTAAGATAAGGCACTGCGGTTTTCACTAACCAATAGTGAAAGAACGACTCTATAAAAACTAAAAATCTGAGGCAATAGTATTGATTTATAAAGTAGCTGAAATGCACGATGATAAACATTTATTTTCAACATTACATTATTTTTTATACCTATAACCTAGTGCAAAGTGTATTAGGTGTCTGTATAGCGAGTTTCTTGTGCGCACTGTATTATGCTCTCACTCACTCGCGGACTAAACATCCTAGGACGCGGGCTGATGTCGGCCCTAATTCGCAAAAGGTAAGCGGCAATGATGTCCAATCAGAATTCTATGGGATATATCCCTTTAATTTGGCTACGTGGGGTGTTCGCCAGGTTTGTTTGTGCTTTGTTTATAGTTTTCCGGGTTGTTTTATGAGAAGCGACAAGGCAGGGAAAGCATGAAAAAAACCCTGCTTCACGTTGGACGACACAACACTTAACACAGATATATACAATATATACAATTATGTTATTAGGGTTTGCCTTGGTCGAGGAGGACATACACACATAAAATATATACAATATATACAATGTCAAGGCATAATGCCTCAGTCAAGATCATACAACATATCGCGCCTGCTGGAAACTTAGAGTGTTTGCCTGGGAGAGGACAGCAAGTGTAGCGATGCGGGCAATGCTGAGTCTGAGGCTGAGGCTTCAGCTTCAAACGTGAGAAGATGCTGCGGCTAGCTCCTCCCCTCGGCCTATTGAGGTAGGGGCGCCGTCTACAGCGGTTTTTATGCTGCCGATAGCTTTGGCGCTTGTGTGAGATGGTTTGTTTAACGGAACTGTAGGCTGTTTGATTTTGAGGAACTTAGTGTGTTTGGATTGATCGAGGTGGCGGCTAGGGCGGTCTTAATTCTTGGTAGAAAAGTGCCGTATTTTTATAGATAGGGCCGAATTTCAGGCCGAAATTTGCATTGTACTTGATATCTGCGATCCTCGCTGTCACAGGCGACCTCCTGATTCCAAACTCGAAGAAACTGCACGATATTTTATCAATATGCTGATCTATGTACTCAATGTTTGCCATATCATGCAGTTCCTCGATTCGGACACGGTCGAAGACCGTGAGCGAAAACGCGGATCGCAGATATCTGTTTTGGATTATTTGCAGATGTTTTAGGTGTGTTCTGGCTACAGAACACCATACCGGAGCGCCATATAATAGAGTTGGCCTGATGATCGACTTGTAGATTATGAGTTTGTTAGCCGGACTCAAAAATGACCTTGTCCTCACTAGGGTGTTCAGACTCTTCTGAACTACAACGTTTTTTGCCTTTATCGCCGCAATTTGCTTGGAGAAATTGAGTTTTTGGTCAAAGACTATCCCCAAGTATTTTATTCGATTCTTCGGCCTGATTGCCGTGTTGTTAATGACTATAGGAGTCATGTCAATATTGCGTTTTCTAGATAAAATACTTAGTTCGGTCTTTGACACGTTAAGGTTGATCTTCCAGTCCTTGTTATAAGGGACTAGAAGATCAAGGTGAAGTTCTAGGTTATGCTTCGCGACCTGCACGTCAGATGATTGTGAATAGATCACGGCATCATCAGCGTACAGGCCAACGGAGTTGGAGGGGTGTAACGGGAAGTCAGCTATATAATGACTGAATAATTGCGGTGATAATACTGTTCCTTGAGGCACACCTGATTTTATGTGCCGTCTCCGCGACACGTCACTGTGAATCCGCACCGAAAAGGTGCGATCGGCAAGATATGAATTAATTAATGCCGTGAGGTGCAATGGCATATCATGCATGGCAAACAGCTTATAAACTAAGCCGTTGTGCCACACCCTGTCGAAGGCTTTCTCGATGTCGAGCAGAAGCAATACCGTTGATTTTCCCTCGTTGAAGCCATTATAGGCGTCTTGTGCGACCTTCGCCGCGAGCATAGTAGTACTATGTCCGCGGCGAAAACCGAACTGCTCCGAAGGCAAGATCTGAAGATCTTCAACCGCACTGTTTACCCTCGACAACAAGAGCTTTTCAGTAACTTTTCCAAGAGTATTTAAAAGCGAAATGGGGCGATACGAAGCGGTCAGCTTCGGATCTTTATTCGGTTTTAAAAACAGTATTATCACTGCGTTCTTCCAGGGAATGGGGAAGTGTTGAAGGCGCATTATTGCATTTACAATGTGCATGAGAAGGATGACGGCTTTATTCGGCATATTCTTGAGTAGAATATACGGAATGCCGTCGGGGCCTGGGGCTTTGTTTCCGGGCAGGCGAGAAAGAACTTTTTTAATCTCAGTAGGCGTGACCAGCATTTTATCGAGCACTGCGGGGGCAATCGGGTACTTTGAGCGCTTAAATTGCTCGGCAATAGTGTTGACGTGAGTATGGAATGGTGTGGAGTCAGGCGACTCCTCGTAGACACTCTCCAGGTAGTCTGCGAAGGCCTCCGCTTTCCCATTATCGTCTATTAAGACATTATCATTATGGTGTATTTCAGGAAATTCTACGGTGCCTCCGCGAACTCGCCTGGCGAGTTTCCATAAAGAACCGTCTTCTCTGTTAATATTATTTACATATGACATCCACGCCTCATTCCTGTATGTACGTATTTGTGCCTTGATTGTCTCCGTCAGGGCCACGACACGTGCTCGATCGTTGAAAGCCCTGTTTCTCTGCCACCTACGCCGGATACGGTTCCGGAAAGTGATCAGGTCTAGGATACCTTCAGGTAGTGAGTCTGGATGTGTCTGTCTTCTGACAGTAGGACATATTGCGTCACGGACGCGCTGGATGTTTGCGACTAGAGCTTGCACCTCGCTCTCAAGTTCTGGGATAGTGTCTATTTGCCTTGGAATAGTAACTGCCTCGCTTAGCCTCGCTCGGAAATCTCTCCAATCAAGATTTCTGTATGACATGAAAGTTTCCTGCGGTTGTTGTACCCTGCCACGCAGGGAAATCCTGATTGGAAGGTGGTCCGAGTTTAGAACGTTTAGCTCTTGAAGCGGCGAGGTGTTGGTTATTCCTCTGGTAATAGCAATATCCAGGAACGATGGAGTCGAATAATATGCATGGAAGTATGTAGGATTTGGAGTCTGATGGTATACTATGTCGATGTTTTGTTCGATTATCCTGCGTAGCAAGCGTCCGCTACCGTTGGTGGTTCCTCGCCAATCAGCATGGGTAGCGTTTAGATCCCCCAACAGCAACGTCTTCTTGCCAGCAGGAAGTAATTCAAGGATGTCGGCATCCGTGAGGCGGAGATTCGGAGGAGTGTAAACGCCGCAGACCCGCAAGCCACCTTCCGTCTCGAGAGCAACATGCTCGATGATAGTTCGTACGCCTAGGACGCGCTTATAACGGAAGGACCTGCGGATCAGACATGTCACACCTCCTCCGCGTCGATCAGGCCTATCAGATCTCAGTACATGGAAGTCGCGAAATTTCAGTGTGAATTGTTTATTTATTTTGGTTTCCAAAATAAACGCTATATGGATGTCAGGATTATTGTAAATGAAATGCTTAAACTCTCCAAGTTTAGAGCGGATGCCGTTACAATTCCAACTAAATATGTTAATAGGCATTGTTTATATGTTGTATTTGTTGAAATCCTCGGTAAAGAATTTCATAGAGGCTTGGAGTATTTCAAATTTATTACCCCGACAAGATTCTAAGATATTCGCATAATCATTAAGAGCTTTAATTAATTCTGCGAAATTTACAAGATTATTAACTCGCGAAACTGCATTTTGTAGATCGTTTAGATTGTTAGCGATATTTAACGGAGCTGAGGTCTGAATGAAATTACAATTCTGGATCGCGGGCAGTTTATTTTGATCGACATCATTGCCACTAACCTTAGAATGTATGTTTTCTTCTCTTGGATTCAGGGCCGGAAAGTGTTCTTCGTACCTCCTCGCTGCCTCTCCTCTGTTGCCTGATGATCTACTGCTTTGCCAGGCGGGGTGGGCTGGGGGTGGTGCGGGTTTAAATGTCTTTGTTGTTTGCGCTTTGGGTGGTTGGAGCTGTTGAATTTTGAACTGATAGATGGGGCACATGGTGCTTATAGATCTATGATCACCGCCACAATTCGCACATTTTACAATGTCACTAGTGCACTCGGTGATTTGGTGCGCTCCAGCACACTTAGAGCAGGCATAGTTTCTTTTGCAGAAGCTGAAAGCATGTCCGTGCCCCTGGCACCGCTTACACTGCATAAGCGGCTTGGCGGTTCTCCTGTTCTCCCAGGAGACGCGGACGTTTGAGATTAACTTACAGTCTTGATTAAGCTTTTTCAGTGTTACTGAGGCCTCGAGTACCACTAGGTACAGTGGAACTCGAGTTTTCTTCATTTTAAACACGTTTTTCACATTGAGATTATGCTCATCTATTATAGCATTACGTACCTCAGTCTCTGATATATCGCCATCTAGGCCTCGCAGGACGAAGGCGTGTGTCTTCTGCGAGGCTTCGGCGTAAGAATGGTACTCGAGTTCTTCGCTATCAAAGAGCCTTTTAAGGGTAGTTCAGTCTTTATTGTGCTTGCAATAAATTATGATAGAGTTTCGAGTATATTTGAGATTGTACTCGATAACTCTCGTATTTTGCAGGGTTTGCTTGATTTCTCGATGACTAATGGGGCCTCCTTTTATGACTAATGGTGGCGGTAGCACTGGTTTTTGTTTGAGCGGAGTCTTCGGTTTTGGTTTTACTGTCTTTGCCTTCGCTCTGGTGATGATTCTATGCTGAATAGGGGCCTGTGAGGAGGTTTCGCTATTAGCGTCATCGATTTCGATGTCTTCTAATTCATTTTCGGTATCCGTGAGAACTTCGAAGCGGTTGCTCACGAGTACTAGTGGTGGCGCAATTTGCATGTCCCCCGTATTCAAATAAACATTCCGTATATTTCTCTTAAAGCTAAGAGATTTGTACGGGGCCTTGAAAACGCAGTCGTTCGTTTTATCTTCTACTACGAGGGACATAGAATTGATGGATGGAGACGAGGCCTGTTCGTTTTGGCCATCGTTCCTATCAGTTAACTGTTTTTCAGTGATATCCATTTTTTGTGGTTTATCTGTGTGCACATTCCTTAACTTCTGCTTCTTATTAAAGGTAGGTACTGTACTACCAGATGCTATTGCCATCTCTGTTTTTTTTTATTTTACGGTTGCCGCAGTCTACGCGGGCTTGAACCGTCTTCTTTTGCCGAAATATGGTCTTATGGGCTTCGTTTAAGTGAACTTTGACTCTATCACAAGCTGATTGCATTTCTGATTGCGTACTGTTATCGACGTTTTCGAAAATTTTCGTGAAATGTGTGCACTCTTGGCATTCGTTTGCTAGTTTCGCTAATTTAGTCAAAAAATAGCGTGCTCTTCTATCACTTGAAGTTTTGTCAGAGTCTGACTCAACAGATAGCTGTGATATATCGTCGTCAGTTTCACCTGACATTATTTCAGTGTTTTTTCGGGGTTCCGTCCCCGAAATACTAAAAAATAGCAGATAAACTGCACTGGCCTTTACTGATCTACGCCTAGTAGAAAAGCAAGCCAAAAACAACACGTATAAAATACCCGGAATTGCGAGAATAAAAGTACCGCAGAGCTCGATTTACCTAATATCAGGTCCTACACGACGCGCGGTTCGTATAGGAGTGCTGAAATGCACGTTTACTTAATCAAAATTTACACATTTTTAAATTTATTCTTTTCGCAAACCCTCGATATAATTGCGATTTTTTTATACTCCCTCGGTTACCTACCAGTAGAGAGATTTTCAAGGATATCGTTGGGGGCTTTTACAGATGCGTCGCAACTAAAATATGTTCTTAAACTGGTCTTCGCGTTAAGTGGTTCTTAGTATTCGTTCGTAGGCAAAAGGAATTTCCAGAAGAGCCTCGTTCGCATTCATCTTCGTATATATACGGACACACGTTCGAAAGTCATGCAACGCTGCATTATGTCATACACCTGATCGTAGCCGCTTTATCGTGCTCGCTCTTGCTGACTTTGTTATAAATTGCGGTGACGTCACCAAATAATTAATTTTGTAAGAATTGTTACGTTTTGCGGACCAGTAAATTCAAGTACTTACTCGCAAGTTCACCATCTCATTTTGTTTTATTAATAATAGCTTTGCGTTTCCGTTTTGCCTATACGTTTTTATATTGCAAATTATTGATTTTAAAGGTCAGCAACTAAACCTGAATCTCTACGAAACAAATAATATGATCAAAGGTGAATAGAACCATTGATTCTACTGTAAAAATAAAAGTTACATTGTTTGTTTTTATATTACTATATTATTATGAGGGGAGCATGATCGAAAATACGGAAATAGAAGTGGGCATGGGCGTTTAAATACAAGGTAATCAATTGGATGTTTTATTAGGGAACCATAATATTTTTATGGGAAAATTGAGTTTTTGTCCGAATTATTCAGGGTCACTATCGCACCTAACATTTATATTTTTGTATCGATTAGTCATCGGTGTGGTTCCAGTGTATCAACTATATACAGTAGCGTTCATGACAAAATAATAATTATTATTTATTTACTGTTTAATTGTTCGGGCTAGCACTGGCTAACCATGGTTTGTTTTGCTCTCATTCAAATGTTTGGCTAGCTTTACCTTGGTTTCTAGCTGCTACCATAAAGGTGTGTCGACATACTGATGACGACACATCTCTTTACTACAAATATAATTATATGATGAAGTCAAATTTGGTGCAAATGTTAAGGGTTATTTGAAAAGTATTTTAGAGAAACTCTTTTCGTATTTTCCAACAACTTTAAAATATTCATTTTGAAACTACCTCCTACAATGCAGTTAAATTTTAATCTAATGCAAATGACCTTAAGAACATTAATACTTTCAGAGTATATTTTGAATAGCTTCAAACCCTCATTCTAAAACTACGTTTCTATCTGCTACACAGTGCTTCTTGAAACAGCCTTTGTGCTACAAATATAATTATGCAATGTAGTGAAGTCTAAATTAGTAGCAAAAAGTATATTTATATTAAACGTATATAATTTACGGATACCCTTTCCTATGTTTACCTCCTTTATTATATTATCTCTGAAAGTGCGTTTTTAGATGATGTTGCAAATTTAATTATATAATGTAGTCAAATGTAAATTTAGTGCAACTTTTCAACTTTACGGGTAGTCATAAATATTTTCCGATAGTTTCAAAATATTCATTCTGTAACTACATTCCAGTCTGCTACAATTATAATTATGTAATGTAGCCAAATCTAAACTAGCATAGTATTTTACTTTTATATTTTACAGTATTCGTATTCTTGCGTATTTTTCAATTGTTTCACCGTATTAACTAAAACTGCGTTTTTATTTGCTTAGAATGGAATTATGTAATGTAGTCAAATATAAATTAAGTGCAAATGCCATTTTCAACATTACAGATACTTTTCATATTTTCCAACGGGCTCAAAATATTTATTCCGTCACTACGTTTCACTTTGCTACAAATATAATATAGTCAAACAGCATTTCCAACTTTTATACTTTATGGATCTGTTACGTATTTTTTCTACTACTTTTCCATATTAATTCTAAAACTGCGTTTTTATATGCTACAAATATAATTTTGTAATGTAGTCAAACCTAAATTTTGTGCAACGGGGATTACCAACTTTCAAAAAAAAAATTTTAGCACTTTGTTTATATCTGCTACAAATATAATTATATATTAGTAGCAGACAGCATTTGAAATTTTCATATTTTAGCACTGCATTTATTTCGGCTACAAAGAAGTATAATTGTATGATGTAGGCAAGTTTAAATTCGGCGCATATCGCATTATTTTTAACTCCAGAACTACTGCGTATTTTCCAGCAGCTTCAAAATATTCATTGTGTAATTACGTTTGAAGCTGCTACAAATATAATTGCTATACGGATTCTGTTACGTATTTTTCAACTTCTTTATCATACTAACTCTGCAACTGCAATGTTGTATGCTACAAATATAATTATGTAATGTGGCCAAACCTAAATTTTGTGAAACTGGCATTACCAAATTTATTTAAATATTGAATTTAGCACTGCGTTTATATCTGCTACAAATATAATTATATAATGTAGTCAAATCTAAATTCGGCGCAAATTGCATTTTTTAAGGCATAATTTTGTAACTACAATCGAAACTGCTACAAATATAATTAATTATATAATGTAGGTAAGTCTAAATTAGTAGCAAATAGTATTAAATTCTTATACTTGACGTATTCTATTATATATTTTTAAACCTCTCATCTCGCATTAATTCTGACACTGCGGTTTTATATGCTACAAATATAATTTTTTATGTAGTCGAACCTAAATTTTGTGAAACTCGCATTTTCAAGCTTATTAACAAATTTATTCTAGCGCTGCATTTATATCTGCTACAAATATAATTATATAATGTAGTCAAATCTAAATTCGGCGCAAATTGCATTATTTTCACCGTTAGAGCTGCTCCACGTTGTTTCCAACAGTTTTAAAAAACTATAATATAATTATTAATAGTATAAAATATATAAACAAATTTAAAATAGAAGAAAACAGCATTTTAATTTTTTATACTTTACGGATGCTGTTACGTATTTTTGGACTACTTTATCATACTAATTCCTAAACTGCATGTTTATATGCTACAAATATTATTTTGTAATGTAGTCAAAACTACATTTTTTCTAATGGCATTGCCTAGTTTGACACAAGATTGGTTCTAGTGCTGCATTTATTTCTGCTACAAATATAATTATATAATGTAGTCAAGTGTCAAAATATTGATTTGGGAGCTACATTTTGAATTTTTATGCTCTAAGGATTTTGTAATGTATTTTCGAACTTCTTTATCATTTATAAGTTACAAGTAATTTTGTAATGTAGTTAAGCCTAGATTTTTATTTTCAAATTGTTTCTCTAACACTGCGTTTATGTTTGCTACAAATATAATTATATCATGTAGTCATGTCTAAATTAGCATCAAACAGCATTTTGAATTTTTGTGCTTCGTATCCTTCTATGTTCTTTTATATATTTGGAAGATGCTGAAAAATTCGCAAAGTTGAAAATAATGTGATTTGTACCGAATTTAGATTTGACTACATTATACATATAATTATAATAATTGTAGTAGAACAAAATTTAGGTTTGACTACATTACAAAATTATATTTGTAGCATATCAAAACAGTTTCAGAATTAATATGTTAGTTTTTATATGCTTCAAATGTAATTTCATAATGTAGTTAAACGTAACTGGCATTTTCAAATTTATTTAAAAACTGATTGTAACACTGCGTTTATACCTGCTACAAATATAATAATATAATGTCAGATATAAATTAATAGCAAACAGCATTTTAAATTTTTATACCTTTACGAATTTTGTTATATTATGTTACATATTTTGAAGCTATTGGAAAATTCGCAAAAAATAATGCTATTTGCACAAAACTTAGATTTGACTACAATATACATATAATTATATCTGTAGTACATATATACGTAGTATTAGAATCCATTTTTAAATCAAGTTGGTAATACCAGTTGTACAAAATTTAGGTTTGACTACATTACAAAATTATATTTGTAGCATATAATAACAGTTTCAGAATTAATATGTTAGTTTGTATATGCTACAAATGTAATTTCGTAATGTAGTTAAACTAAACTGGCATTTCCAAATTTATTTAAAAACTGACTGTAATACTGCGTTTATACCTGCTACACATATAGTAATATAATGTCAGATATAAATTAGTAGCAAACAGCATTTTGAATTTTTATACCTTTACGAATTTTGTTATATTCTGTTACATATTTTAAAGCTATTCGCAGAAAATAATGCTATTTGGACAAAACTTAGATTTGACTACATTATATAATTATATTTGTAGCAAATATACATGCAGTGTTAAATGATGAAAGAGTAGCATATTAATTCCTAATGTGAGTGTTTATATGCTACAAATATAACAATACATTTTATACAAATGGCATTACCAGGTTAATTTAAAAATGGATTCTAATACTGCGTGTATATCTGCTACAAATTATATAATTTCGGTGTAAATCGTATTATTTTCAACTTTGCAATTTTCGAAGCATCTTCAAAATATGTTGGTTTCAATCTGCTACAAATATTTATTATATTTGTAGCAGATCAATATAGTCAAATCTTAGCTTTTTCAACACTTTGCGAGTAATCTTGTGTATTCTTCAGCTGCTTTATTATCCTATTTACTTTCAATATAATTAGGTTTTTATCAGCTACAAATATAATTGGGTATTGTGGTCAAATCTGCATTTAGTGCAAATGGCATTTTCAACTTTATGGATATTCCTGCGTATTTTCCAACAGTTTTAAAATACTTTAAAATCTGCTACAAATATAATTACTTATGTAATGCAGTCAAATCTAAACTTTGCACATTTTTCAACAGATTGATGAATATTGATTCTGAAACTGCGTTTATGATTGTTAAAAATATAATATGTGATGTAGTCAAATCAAATTTTGTGTAAAGTATGCAACAAGCACATCAATGGGGGTAGTTTTGACATGGATTGTAAAGCTGCGTCAAATATAATTACGTAAATGTAGTCAAATCGAAATTTGGAGCAAATGACATACTTTTTTCAACTGCTTTATCATCTTTAACTGAAACTGCTACAAATATAATAATTATGTAGCATAGTCAAATAAATTGAATCAAAAATTTAAAATTGCTACTGATTTCCAAGCAGCACGCAAAAAAATCAATAAAATACGAAATGAATGTATCTAAATCAAACAACTGCTTGCTTAATTTATTCCTAGCAAACAGGTACACACGTTCTATTTATTGAAATAAAATATACTGCTGCCTATGACATAACTGCGTCATCTGGCTAATGACTTTCAAGCCGTGTCACGGTCATAGTCGCCGGTCGAGAGACAAGTTTGCTTTTCTCGTAAATGTGTTTTACATGTTCAAGAAACCGAGAGTCTTTGACTTATGTGGTGGTTCTTATTTTTTTTTTATGTAGGTACGTAAGTACGCGTATACAGAATGTCGTTCTAGTATAATAAATATTAGGCATTTGACTGAATGATTATATAGAGAGCTCATACAATTTTTGTATATTATGTCCAATCTGTTCTGTTACCTAACTGCAGTTTTCGAGCGGTGAACTGTGAGTGAAAAAAATGAATAACCGTCTACGTTTTATTTTGTTGTGAACGTAATAACTAAGAAATGTCTAACTATACGTACAACATACAACTTCTAAGTGAATTATTCAAATACGCCGCATGGCACGTCGCGCCTTCTCACGATTGCTTCTTCGACCGTGATGGCCACGGTTTTTGATTAAGAACTTTACTCGGTTCTCTACGACGAAAACTACAATAATTATACATCGGCGCGTATTTTTCTCGATTTATTTATACGTGAAAGGATAGGATTCACAAACGCGTTGAACAACCAAAGAAACATAGCATTCGAGCAAGAGAAAATTTTGTAGGCAACCCATCATATTACTTCCGAAAAAGTGGTCTCGGCTTTCTGATGGTTTTCAAAACAAGATCCTAAGCCTCGCGGACAATAACAACAATTCTCATCGATGCACCGTCGTTCAAAAAAATCGTTTTTCCGTTGCATTTTACGGTTAAAATTCAGCGAACGATCGCGGGTGTTCGCCATCAGTTTGTGCAACGAATGTCTAATTTATAAGGAGCGTCTGGACTGCATTGTTGTTCGGTATCTCTATACGCCAAAATAATTGTATTGAAATTACTTAACGAGCGAGCCCACGAGCGCATCTTCGGCAATACGAATTCGAGAGAGGTCGTTTTCGTTAACGATGATGCGACGGCCTTGGAACGGATCGAGCCTCGCCAAGGACTTTGTTTACTAATTTCGAGTCCGCCTAAAATTTTAATACTTATTCCCATAGGCGTAGTTAGGGTCCGGGGGGCATAATATGCAGTAACAGCACCCGCGCTAGCTCCTCGCCATAGGGAAACTGTAATATAAATAGAATGCCTTCCATGTGTTGGGTTAGATTATGTTGGTTGCGCCCCTGGAGCGAACGAAGCGAGGGCGCAACCAACAAAAGCTAACCCAACATATGAAAGACAGCTACATTTAATGGACATTTGAATGAATGAATGATAATTTATTTATGCCAATGTACATAGTACTTACACACGTGAATAAACAATAATAAACAAACATTAGAAACATTAAGCAAAAGTTAAAATTTATACACATACACATATATGTTAACAGTTGTTAAAATGTACATTTAAATTCACATTTATATATTTGAGACATCACAATTTAAAAATTCCTCCACAGAGTAGAATGCCCACTCCAAGAGAAACGATTTAACCTTGTCCTTAAAACGATTTGGTTGTAATATTTTTACATGAGCAGGTATTTTATTAAAAAGTTTAATCCCCAGAAAATCGGGCCCACTCTGACATCTCCTCAATCGTCGATAGATGACAGCCAGATTTTCCTTATTTCTTGTATTATAGTTGTTGAGCTCACAATGCGATTTATACGTATTTTCGTTATTTTTGATATATATTAAAGTTTCAAGTATGTATACCGATGGAAAGGTCAAAATGTTATGCTGCTGGAAAGTACCCCTGCAGTCCTCCCCGAAGGACATTCTCGCAATTATCCTCACAGCTCTCCGCCGCAAGCCAAATACCAAATACTCTACAAGCATGAGATGAATGACCCCATACAGTACATGCGTAAGATAAAGTAGAGTGCACAAGCGCATAGTTAAAGTATTTAAGGAGACACAAGCACTAAGCCCCCGCAAAGCAAAAGCCCCACCTCTCATTCTTCCACACACAAAGTCAACATGATGATCAAACTTCAACTTATTGTCAATCTGAATACGAAGAAATTTTACTTGTTCTTGGTTATCTGGTAAACGTGAGATATCCCGCAGGGAGAATATCATGTTGTATGTCTTGTTGTTATTGAGCATAAGCTTATTAGCTCTAAACCATTCTTCAACCCTCGACTGTGACACGCACAGCATTGCCGATGCCAAATCCAAAGAATCTCCACTGCGGGACAAGGATGTATCGTCGGCGAAAAGAGTGAATGTACTTGTAGGATCTGTTAGAGGAAGATAAATAAGGAACAATAAGGGGCCCAAGATTGATCCCTGTGGAACACCCATATCCATCACTCTCTCCGCAGACAAAGCACCTCCCTCCCGAATAGCTTGAGTCCTGCCCTCCAAATAAGAGTTTAATAATTGTATACTATTACTTTGGAAATTATAAAATTGAAGTTTTTGTAAGATAATGCTGTGCGTCACACAATCAAAGGCTTTACTAAGATCACAAAAGGTTGTTGCGTGATACTCCTGATTCTCAAATGATTCAATTATGCCCGAAACTAAATCGAGTATACCAAGCACAGTGCTCCTACCCTGTCTAAAACCAAACTGACTTGCTGAGAAAAAGATTGTTTGTCTCAAAAAAGTCAGCTATCCTAAGTGCCATGCACTTCTCCAATATTTTTGAGATAATCGGAAGTAGGGAAATAGGTCGATAGTTTGATGCTCGGTTTGATGGTAATGCACTATCTTCTGCCTTAAAAATCGGTGTAACAAAAGCTTTTTTCAATTTACTTGGAAAAATATTAGCCCGACAACAAAGATTTATTACCTAGTTTAGTTAACGGAATATAGATAATATTTTTAATAATTTTAACATTAAATCCATAGATGTCAGTACTATTTTTATTAACAAGGCTATTTATAATATCCCTAACCTCTATAAAGATTAAATCACTAAAAGCAAAACTCTCAGAATGGAAACCACCCCCTCCAGATTTTGAAAAGGACTTGTATTGGTATCTTCGATGTTATTGATTAAGCTGTTTGCAATGTTTACAAAGTAATCATTGAACTCATCCGGCATTATTTTGTTGGTTGAAGCTTTGGTATCAGATGTGGGTCTTGCACGAAATTTATTTATGACTTGCCACATGCTTCTGACAGGACTTTTAGACGTATTTATTAGTTTATCATTAGCACTAACCTTGGCCTCCTTAATAGCTTTCTTGTAAGTGTATCTGAAATTATTTAGCTCAAGCCGAGCAAGTTTAGACCCATTTTGTTGACAATGGCCACTTAAGAACCTCAGAGTCTCCCGCATATCCCTCAAAGTGTCATTAAACCAACTGATGCTATTGGACTGATCAGAGCGAACTAAGTAAGTTCTCTCAGGAAAAGACTGCAGGTATGCCCCTTCCAACATATTCAGAAAAATATCAAACTTTTGATCAGCTGTAACATCATTCTGATCTACAAAACGCCATGGAAAATCATTAACCATATTATAAAAGGTGTACAAACCCCTCTCTGTTATCGGCCTACATACCGTTTTTTCTTCTGTCACTTTAACCTCATTACATGTAATTGTGAGCTCCATGAACTGACTATTGTGATCTGATAGAAGAGAATCTAAGGTGGTAACTGGAAAAGAAACTGGGAAGAAATTGATAAAAACATTATCCAGACAAGCATCCTGCCTTGTATTCTCAACAACCATCTGTCGAAAGCCATTGCTTAACAAAGTATCACAAAGCAAAATGCATTCTGTCTCATTGGTGCCAATGTGGACATTAAAATCACCAAGAAGAATGATTCTCTTATTGAGACCGATCCCGAAGATCACCTCCTCAACAACCCCTAAAAATTCTTGAAAATCGCTAGCTGGCGGTCTGTAAAATGTAACTAAATATATATTAAAATCATTTACAAAAAACAGCACTATTCTCTACTGACTTTTCGACACTCAAAGAAGTAACTGAATCAAGACGATTTGTTCGCAGTGTAGGCACGCTAAGAGTAGCTGAGTCTCCCCCTTTATTTATAGTCCTCGCAAAGCAAGGATTCACCATGCAAGCATGGTGAATCCTTCAAGGTGAAAGGAAGCCACTTCCTCGCCTGTGAGCCAGTGTTCGGTCAAGCACAACACGTCAATATCCAAGTCCGCCAGAAAGCCCTCAAGCTCACTTGTTCTATTTCTAACAGACCCTATGTTCAGATGAAGTAAATTCAGGGTTCGGCTGCTGCGTCCTATTTCTCTCTGGGCACCGCATTCAGTCAGCGTTGAACATTGAGAAAATGGTTGATGACAATTCCCTTTGGCCACAAAGTTGGTGATAAAATTTCTCCTCTATTTTGATGAGGGACCATCAACTTAAATGAGCTCATGTATTTCTCCTTCTTGGTTTTCAATTTCTCACAGCTTACCCTTTTGTCAAGGTTTTTGCTTTTCAAAAACGACAATACGTCACTGGTCGTTGCTTCTGCTGGCAGCCCTGACAAAAACAGCCAGGCCACTTTACCCGCAGGTTGTATAATTTGGGTGTCCTCATTACTGGTTTCTTGAATTGGTTCAGGTCTATAGTTTCTTTTATTCCAATTGACATGTCTTCTTCGACGATTATTTACTTCCTGCCAGACGCCATCTTTTTCATTATCCAATAATACGTCAGCTTGATTTGATAGCTTTAAGTCACTTGAACTACTTTTGGTTGATTTTGCATTTTGTTGTTCATTTGTCATTGGTGCTTTTGGGCCTTTGCTACCAGGGTCGGTGCTTTTCGTACCTAGTGCCAGAGTATCTAGTGATTTCCAACTAGTTTTGGGACTATCGATGTGATGCCCATCTCTATTTTGATTTTGAGAATTTAGTATTTCGATTTGCTGGACTGATTTTTGACTTCTGTTACTAATTTCAAGGGATTCTGTAGGTTTTTTTGGTCAACTTTCCTTCTCCTTCACCCAGCAATTTTGGCGCGCTTCTATAGGTCACGTGATTAACAAGAGGTTAAATTTATCCGTGATTTTATAACCTCTGGTTAAATCTAAAGTTAGTGTCATACGATAGCTTATGAAAAACCAATATAGGAAAGTGCAAACCGTTTTGTTCTATCCTTAGCCGTTTAGATTTTACAAGCTGTCAAACTTGGTAAATGGTCGATTTTCAACTGTCAATATTTCAAAAACAGTAGCAGATAGGTATAGGACATTATTCATGAAATATATCTAGACTGTTTGGCACAATCCAAATATGCAATAATATACAGAGTGTTCCATTTAAAAAAATTAAGGTTATGCGGTTTTTTGACATTTGACAGGCAATTTTTTTCTTTTCATATTTCTAAAAGATAATATATAAACAATCACACTTTTGAATTTAAGTTTTTTTTTGTATTACCATTAATTACGGCTGCAGGTGGGTGTCAAAATATAATGAATAACCCTGTACAGGGTGTTCCAACGAGGACTGAACACGGACTTATTTTTGAACTTTCCTGTATTTTAGAAACAAACCAAAATAGCCATTCGATGTATTGTTTTCTGCTAAATTGAAATATTGAATCAAAAAAACATTTGAACCAAAAACAAAAGATTTACGCCATGTGTGAACTGTTTTTTTAAACGGAAGACCCTGTATATTATCACATTTGTGGACTCTCTAGAGAAATCTAAACACATTTTGTGTATAATATTCTATACCTATCCTTTTAGCTATTTACGAAATATTGACAATTGAAAGTCGGACTTATTGACACTTTGACAGGCTCTAAAATCTAAACCGCAAGAGATCAAAGAAAACGGTTTGAACAATCCTATCTTAGGTTTTCATAAGCTATCGAATGATAGTAATTTTGAATTTATTTGGAGGTTTAAAAGTTACGGTTAATTTTATTCCCGTTGATCGTACGACGATTCTTTTTTTTTTTAATTGACCAAACGTGATTTCTATATTTTCAATTTTCTCGGCAAGGGAAAGAGATATCTTAAATCGGTTTGTGCCAGTATCTGAGTCGTCTCAGGATCGATCAAAGCGCTTCTATAATATTCAAAGCGCTTCTATAATATTTTTCGACAGGACGTCAATTAATAAAATAAAAGTAATTTTCGTTTCAAAAATGAGAATTTTTCTTCGATTTGGCCACTAAACAGGGAATTCCGTAGGTGGATAATCGTTTTCGTTTCAAATACTTTAGGAGGAGGTTTTTGGGTGTCCCGAGTTCGATTTTTGCATCCAGAAGATCGTAGAGTTTTGCTGTATCGAAATATTTGAAAAAAAAGAGACATATATTTAAAATAATTTTTTACCACCCTGTATATGTTTTTAAAAATTTTATATTTATGATTAACATGTAAATGGGTCCTTTTAACTATTTCTGAGATAAAAACGAAATAAAAATTAAAAAAAAAAGAAAAATTAAAGTTTCTTAGTTTAATACCTTTGGAGGGAGTTTTTGGGTGTGCCGAGTGAAAATTACTGGTAATTTAAGTGGTATTGAGCGGAATTTTTGAAGTAATTAGGGGTAACAGAGGAGGTAAATACTAGTAATTTCTGTCCAAAAGTTGTTTTTCACAAATTGGCTATTGAAATCCTACTCGAGACTACTAAACCGAAAAATGTTCATAAAACGTCCTATTTCCCAAAAATTACAAATTAGCATAAGGGGGGGGGGGGGGAAGTAATACCTGGTTCGGAAAGTCTTTATTTCATTCCCCACATTTTGACGTTCCATTTTCTAAAATCGATGCAATTTTCAGATTCTAGGCACAAAAATAGCAGATCTAATATCTAACGAATTGATCGGTTGTAAGAAATAAAACGTTAAAATGTAGAGAATAAGAAGATATTTCAACCAATGTATCATAATATTATGACCCTATTTTCGCTGGAAATTTGGGTTCGTTTGGGTTATTGAAGAAATATTGGAGGTGGGACAATGTTAATTGAACACCCTATATAGAGCCCTTTCTAATTATGATTATTTTACACTCGTTTTTGAACATTTTTGTTTTTTTTATCTACAACCGGTGGAAACAATACATATGATGTGTAAGTTATACTTTCGAGTTGCCTTTTCAATATATTTTTGTAAATTGACATTAAAACGGCTGAACGCATTTCAACAAACTTGGAGTTGTTGAATATAGCTTTTTTTGGGCAACAAAACCTGCCTTATGTGTGGTCAGTGTAATTTAGTAGGTATGTCGCCACTAGAGAGCATTTTTCGATATTACGACGAAAATTGCGAAATTTCAAAAAAAAATTAAATCTATTGATGATATCAGTTTTTTTTTCATGATAAAATAGCAAAACGATGCGCGATTAAGCCAGTGAAAACCGCGCCTCGATATCTTATTTCTAACCTAATTTATCGGCAAAAGAAAATTTTGCTAGAAAACCTGTGGGCTTCGATAAGTATTTTATTTTTTTTTCCCAAAATTTTAGATAAAAATGCCTTATTTTGAAATTTATTCGAGAAATGCGATACATTTCGAAAACTGCATCATTTTTACCGCGACATTGACATCATTACACACAAACTAATGGATTTTTGAAATATAAAAACGAAAACCGGCAATGGTTGTTTTTTATGGGCCAAACTTAAATTTTTATTTCAAAACTAGGAACCATAAAAATATAAACAGATTGAGTCGTCATTATTTTCTAGCTTCTCTCTTCATCTCTGAATTTTTGGGTCTTTAGTTTTTGAGTCACTCTCGTAGTACTGGGTTTAACCCATTTTTCTAGTACATATCACGACAAAATAGATGAAAGCAAACTAAAGTCCATTGTTAGGAAACTGCTGGTGGAAACCTTTGGGCCCTTTCAAGTAAAAATTCAGGAAGAAATGGAGGAAATGAAGAAATCTGTTCAATTCATGTCAGAACAATTCGAAGATCAGAAAAAGGAAACAGAATTTTTTTTAACGAAATGAGGAGTATAAGAAAGAAAAATAAAGAACTAAAAAAGCGAGTTGAGATCTTAGAACAAAAAATTAATATGCAAGAACAGCAAGAAAAACAAAATAATCTCCTAATTGTCGGAAAACCCATACACCAAAAGGATGATCTCAAAAAGTATTCGAAAAGGTCATAGCATTAGTGCCGTAACAACATGACATCGGGCCCTGGCGCCACACTCGAATCTGGGCCCCTCTCCCTCTACAACCCAACTCACTCTCCCTCTATAATGCAGAATATACTATGGGTTTAAAATAAAAAAACTATATACAATAAACAAAATCAAAATATATATTTACTTATACAGAAAAACAAAAATAAAAATGTATACAAACAAACAAAAATAAAAATTAACAGGAAAACAAAACTAAATTTGTACTAATAAAAATAACACATTTAAAAATTCAGACCTTAGGTTTACATGAGCAACAAAATAATTTAAAAATTGACTTTTCTTGACTTTTTTGTTGCAAATACGTCAATTATCTTTTCTAAATCTAATGAACGTGCTGTTTCAATTGATAGAATTGAAAGTGCGGAAAGCCTTTCTTGGCCAATTGCATTTCTTAAATAATTTTTTATTAGTTTTAACGTAGAGAATGAGCGTTCCGCAGAGGCAACAGTTACAGGTATTGTTAAAAAAATTGAACAAGCAGTGATCACTTCGAGGAAACTGGAACTAGACGATGAATTTTTTATTAATATAAATTCAAGTAATTCTTTTACCGTAGATATATTATTTAATTTAATTTCTTCAGAAAAACATTGGCGAAAAGATATAAGCTCTTGAGCAAATGCCTCACCAATATCATTTTCATATTTAATTCTTAACCTCTCTGCTTCACTATATATTTCATCATCAAAAAAACGTAAATAACGACTAAGAATATACTGTAAATGAGATAATTACAACAAATGCACTAAGCCCCGAGAACAATAGATTGGCACTGCCACTACTGCCAGTCCCTGCTTCGCGATTATACCCTTACTAGAGTTCGTGCCGGGACTTCCCCAAAATTCTAAAGAGCCAAATTCACACACCACGCGCGCACATACGGGCTAAGGCCTTGCCAATATTTTAGAGGCAACTTTTGGGCCTTTTTTTACCGTGATGGGCTTAAACTTATTTTTTGCCTAAATAAACCCTAACATACATGTTTCTAAATGCTTGTTAATCAAACACTATGCCATATTTTTTTTTCATAATTCTTTTAAATTTTTACTGTGTCACAAAGATAATTTAAACGGATTGCATTTATTAAAATTACTTTTTTCTTATGAGATTAAAAATAAAAATTATTTAAAAAATAGTAAACCTCGTATTCTCGCGGGACTAAACCCTAGCGTAAGGAGGCCCGGAAGGCCCGATCGATTTATTTTTTTGGGTTTCGGGCTCAGGTCCTGGTAAAAAAAAGTACTGAAAGTAGCGTATTCTCGGGCTTTATGCCCCAGGCTTACATAAAGTAAAAGGGGGCCCTCCGGGCCCCCTTAGGGTCCGGGCCCTGGCGCGGCCGCGCCGTCTGGCGCCATGGTAGTTACGGCGCTGCATAGCATCAATGCATGTAGAAATAAAAAGCGAAGAAATAACTGAATGCTACAGATTACAGAAAAAGGAGGACGGACCCATGTTGGTAAAACTAACCCGATTAGACCTCAAACAGAAAATTATGAAGAAAATTAAAGAGCTTAAAGGTATCAAGGTCGGTGAATGTGGTCTAGAGGGCGAAAATAAACATATATTTTTCATTGAAGATTTAACCCATAACAACCAAATACTTTTCAAAAAAGTGAGAGAATATACGAAAAACCACAATTTATCCGCTGCGTCTTGTAGAAATGGATTCATATTTCTTAAGGAACGGCCTGAGGACTCTCCAATCAGAATTCGTTCAGAGATGGACTTAAGTCAATAATCGTTGGAAAATAGTCATATACTCATCCATAAAACCCCCAAAGTTACTAAAATGGATTCAAATGTTACATAATGTATATAAGTATACGAAGCCTCCGAAATAAGATCGATGATGTTATTGATCTGATTCATAAAAGTGACTATGAACTACACCTTATTGCACTTACAGAAACATGGCTATACATAGAAGAGACTGAATTTATAAGTATACCAAACTATAGTGTCTTACATAATTGCATAACAACTCGAGGTGGAGGTACATGTATATTTATAAAAAATGAAATTTAATACCATAATGTATATATATCCGGTATAACAGACTGTAGCATTGTAAGCATGCAGCTTACATGGCTTAACTGCACTGTGATATGTTTGTATAGACCACCCACAGGAGATATGGATTTGTTTTTGGATGGTTTAAACCAAATCCTAAACAAACAAAAGAATTAGTGTATAATTATAGGAGATATGAACATAAATCTGTTAAGTGAAAATGATAAAGTAAAAGAATATAAATATAACATAGAAATGATAGGGTTCTCAATACAAAATAAAGTTGACCTGCATAACGCCACCAGAGAAACACCAAACTCCTCAAGTATAATTGATCATGAAATTAGCAACAAAAACCTAATCTGTGACATAATGCTATGTGACTCCTGTATTACAGATCATAAGGTAATGTACATAAAAGTAGATAAAGAAACAATGCAGAACAAAAAACAAATTATTAAAAGGAGAAAAGTAGACATATACAAATTCAAAGTCAAAGAAAAGGTGAGCTCAAAACTACAACACGTAACAACATTTCGAGATTTAGCAACCCTCATATCAGAATCTAAAATCCAATCGACAACAGAATATAACAATAAAATAAACAACAATAATTACTGGATTACATCATCATACCTTAAAAAAGTTAAAGAAAGAGATAAATCTTATGTTAGATGGAAAAAACTGCAGAATCATGAAACTGAAAGGGAGTTCAAGAAATTAAAAAATGAAGTAAATAATTTGAGAAAAATACTTTAAAAACAATACGCAGAAAGGAAAATATCTAATGCAGGAAAAGATTCAAAAAAAGTGTGCAAACCCATGAATGAACTATGTTCTAGGAAACAAAAACATAATAAACAAAAATGATCAAGAAATACAAAATGACTAGGATATCGCAGAGGAATTCAACGAGTACTTCTCACATGTAGGCGAAAACCTGGGAAAGAACATATCTACTGTGCCAATAGAACATTTTAAGGAAGAGGAAACAGTATGAACAATATTTTTTGCCCCAAGTGATCAGCGAGAAGTATATGATATATTATATAATCTTAAGGAAAAATGCTCTCCGGGCGAAGATCAAATCACAACTCAAGATATAATACAAGTGCGGGATACTGTGGTGGAAAAGATAGTTGAGCTGGTGAACTATGTGTTGGAAAGTGGCAACTTCCCAGAAGAATTAAAAAATGCCAAAATAGCACCGATTTTTAAAAAAGGAACACCAAAGGAAGCTTCTAATTACAGACCTATCTCTATTCTATGCTTATTCTCAAAAATTGTGGAGAAAATAATAAAAAAAAGAATTACCAACTTTATAAACAAAACATATGGATTTGGCAAATACCAATATGGCTTCCAGGAACACAGTAGTACATTGGGTGCCACAATGGACTTATTGGAATACATCTCATTACAAATAAACCAGAATAAATATGTCCTTATAATATTCATTGATCTACAAAAAGCCTTCGACACGGTCGATGTTGATGTGCTTCTTTCAAAGCTTGAAAAGATGGGATTTAGAAGCATTGGGTACAAATTAATGGAAACATACTCAAGGCATAGGACACAATTTACAGTAATAAACAAAAACAGAAGCAGACAAACTAAACTAAGTGTAGGTGTTGCCCAAGGATCGGTACTTGGACCTTTACAGTATTTACTATATGTGATGAACCTACAATATGTCGGTCTAAAAGCAAGATACTTTCAGTTTGCAGACGACACCGTGTTAGTTTTGAATGCTAGCGATCATAAAGAACTTGAACATTGCGCTAATTTAGACTTAGCCTATACTATAATTGGCTGTGCAAAAATAAACTATCTGTAAATATTACAAAAACCGTTTATATGGTAATAAAACAAAAAAATAAACCCAATTGTGATCTCAATATACCTGAATAGTGTAGAACTGAAGGAAGCGGATGAATATAAGTACTTGGGTCTGGTGATACAAAATAATCTAATTTGGAATGCACATGTTGTTAGTATTATTAAGAGGATTGTTCCTTTTGTTGGTGCCGTAAGGAGGTGTGCTGCATACTCGAATAAAAACTCAAGGGATATGTTATATAACTTCTTTGTTGTCCCATATTCGAAGTATCTTATCCCTTATTGGGGAAACTTAATTAATTAATTACTATACTCCAACTGATCACAAATTTGGAACCTAAATAAAATAAGGATATATGAACAAGTCAAGTTTATTTACTCCATAAACAACCATTTATTAAAATCAAATTTAATCACGAGACAAGTTAACTAGTGTCATAACTATAATGTGAGGAATACATTAAATCTTAGAAATGAATACTCCAGGACTCTTATGGCTCAAAACTCTCCACTAGTAGTAGTAAGGATGGGGGGGCCGAAGCCCGGTAAGTAGGCCTATAAGTCCCTTTTCACCATCCCCGATCCGCCCTCCCCTACCTGGCTACTTCCAACACCCGGCCCGCATTGAAACGGCCCGTCACCTTGATAAAGCTGAGGACGTCCTCCCAGTCCAGATCCTTTAGATCTTCCCGAGCAAGTGTTGGTGCTCCCAGTATATTCCTCCTTAGGCAATTCCACCTATCACAAATTCCTATATAGTGGTATGAGGACTCCTCCCCTGTCCCGCAGTTCGGGCAGAGTGGGCTGTTCCTCACGCCGATAAGGTGCAAATGTCTGTTTAGGCTTCCATGCCCAGTCAGAATACCTACCAAGTTCCTGATGTCCTCTCGGCTCTTTTTTAGCAGTCGCCTTGCTCTGGATCCGTCAGGATTTAGAATCATTTCCTTGGCTTGTCTGCATCCTTCTTTTCCTCTCCAATTGTGGTTTGTCTTGTTCCAGGCCCAGTTATTTAGTTCCTGAGAAATTTGCCTTTTACTTACGCCCAGACCAGGTTCTGGACCGACGAGGTGGCTCATTGAGCCTTGTCTTGCCAATTCCCGTTCGTTGCCCTCGATGCCACTGTGCCCTGGAACCCATTTGAGTCTTACTTCCTTGCGCACAGCCAATCTGTCTAGGGCGTCTCTACATTCCTGAACTAGCTTACAGCTTGCCTTGGGTCTTTGGATCGCCCTGAGAGCGGCTTGACTGTCCGAGTAAATATATACTCTCTACACCTTCTGTTACCTCCGCCTTGGTTGCTACTTTCAAAATAGCAAACACCTGCGCCTGGAAAACAGTGGCATATCTCCCCAAACCCAAACTCTGCACTATATAGAAGCTGTAATGGAATTCCAGACAACGTTGTTAAAGTAAACACTGTGTCATAACCTTAAGTTATATTTGAATTGATGTATAGGATAACATATTATTAAGAACCTACTTTCGCATAAGTTTGTATAAGAAAAATGTTTGTGTTTTGTTAATACATATATAGTACTGTTAATTTGTAGGCTCTGATATCGGTGAAGTCAAATTCACTGTTTTTGGGTCATTTATAAATAAATAAATAAAAAAATATATATATTATTTAAAACTAAATTTCTATGTCGTTTCGGTAAATGTTTTAATCATTAACTAGATCTTCGAATACGTTCCACAACTAAATTTCCGCAATTTTCACATTATTCCCACGAACTTGGGAGCAGTAAAGGTATATATAAACGTCACGCGAACACCGTATAACAATAGTCAAGGCCCCACGAACCAGTTCATTGCTAAGGTCTAATGGCTACGGTTGGCTTCTTTCATCTTTTACGATCGTGTAATTTGGTGGATACACAATGTAGTGGTTTTTATATACAAAATATAATTTATCCACGTTTTTACGACCTGTTTTCGGAAGCGGCAGGCAATTTAGGCTTGACCCTGATAAGATTTATATTATGGTAAAATGTGCATAGTGCTCAGGCGAATTACCGGGACAGTTCGGTATGACGCTTTAAGTATAAATAAAACGCATTCGCCAGCATGGCATGCACGTATTCATTTCGAAAATCCCAAATATTCGGTCGTGTTATCTAATTGAGTCAAGGAATGACGCCTTGACGTAGCCGATGTTTACCTAACCCAATTTGGTTAAGCACTGATAAAATTCGCAATGTTGGCAAAATAAATTACTATGTCGAATTGCCATTATCTAAATAATTCTAATAACTCGTTGACCCCGTTTCCAAAATATGAACCGATAACCCAGTTTTAATTTTTAATTTTAATAACGTCGTGTCGGCTCGAGAGGCGTGCTTCAAGGAGCTTTTAGTAATTAAGACGTCGATTTTTTTTTGTATTCATACTCTGGGCATTCGATGATGGATCTAATCTTTACAACATTTGGACCTAAAATGCTACCATGCTGTAATGACGTTCTGAGATTTCAGGATTGTGTAATCCTAATATTTACGTTTTGAAGAGTAAGAGAAGAACCAATGCGAAAAGGTATTTTCTCCTCAGGTCGTATAACATAAAGCATCATTTTTAAATACAGTTTTAATCGGTTCATAATACCAAACATTTGTAAACTTTGTTTGGGTTAGTTTGGTGTGTCACTTAAAATTTAAATTAAGAATATGTTTAATTTAAATGGCCGTCGCTAGCAAAACGATGGAAAACATCACATTTATCTCGTCTTTGCCTTGCTAACATTTATATTGTCGTTAAACTGCGAAAAATAGGTAGGGGGCGAAGATGCATTCCATTAATTAACACGGTCACCTTACATACGTGTGTATGCAGCACCTAACTACAAAGTGGCAATGTGTGAAAAAGAGATGCAGCAACGAGCGAAGAGGTGTCTGGATCGGATAGCGCGTCGCCGCCACAGCTCGTTTCATCGGCGATTTTCTAGAGGGCGTAGAGCGTAACACAAATGAGAATGCGATAGCCATTCTGCGTTATGTTACATGCCATGGATTTGGGGTGTCCCAAATTAAGATTAGGCGTTATTATCTCAGAAACTGCAAGAGATATTAACGATGGCAAAATCTATTTTTCTGTTTATATCGTTTCCTCTGGCTTTGGCTGAAGGAATATGAGAAAGCAAAAGCCACTTTTTCAAGCTCTCAAACTCAAACTGAATATATTTCATATCAAAATACAAATCAAGTATTTACACTTGTCAATAGTAAAGTAAAATTAAAATTAAAATATGCTTAAAATAATTGAATACTAAATCTTTAACCTGACATACACTAAAACTTAGCAATAAAACTGACAATTACTTAATCATTACTAACAATTTTTTTAATACGCAGGCATCATAATCAACGATTATCGCACGCTGCAGCGATGATGTTTATGATGCGCCTACTTTTTTAAAGGCTGCTATAGAAAAATTTGATCATGTCAAATGTGACAGATTATTAGGTCTGTTCTAGCAGCGATTTCAAACGGTTTCAAACCGTCCGGAGTTTGCGCATAACGATATAAACGTCGCTTATATGGCTATGCGCAAACTCCGTACGGTTTGAAACCGTTTGAAATCGCTGCTAGAACAAACCTAATATATTCGTCAATATATCCCTTAGGTTTAATATTTAAGACATTTTTGGGATTATGATGCATTCGTAATAAAAAATAGCGTATGATATACGTGTATAAGAAGCCTTTAAAGCCCTTGCGACTTACAAAACACTCCGCTGCGCGTCGTGTTTTGAAATATGTCGCGCGTGCTTTAAAGGCCCTCTTATACACTTATATCATAATATACTATTATACATCATAGAATAAATACATAAATAAGTTACATACACATTTTAAAATATATATTTAAGAAAGTCCTCGAGTGAATTAAAGCTATCGGAAATTAAAAGTTGTTTCATTTTTAGTTTAAATTCCCCTCTGTCCAAAACTTTTATATGATTAGGGAGATAATTAAAATTTTTTATAGACCAACAGCCTGGTCTAGGTGTCAACCTTTTAAGCCTGTAATAAGCTGGAATGAGCAAGTAACTTTGTCTTGTATCGTGACAGTGGACTTCGCTGTGCATCATAAATTTGTGCTCATTCTCCTTTATGTATAGCAGATTTTCAAGTATATAATGAGATGGAAATGTGAGTATGTTTATATTCTTAAAAGCCTCCCTACAGTTCTCTCTGAAACCCAATCCAGCCAATATTCGGACAGCCCTTCTCTGTAGTCCGAAAATCCTGACAGCAAGTCGAGAATGACCCCAGACCAGAATTCCATAGGTCATAACACTGTTTTCAGAACATTTTTGGAGACACAGTGAGAAAGACTGCGAAGAACAAAATTAGCCTTACCAAGTCTTGATGCTACCTGCTCTATTTGCGCATCCCACCTGAGAGTGGGATCGAGATACACTCCGAGAAATGGAATGCTGGTTTTGCCTTGATTTATATTGTGGCAATCTCTGAGGGAGAAGACCAATCTCGCAGTCTTTTCTGCATTCATGTGAAGCTCATTTGCATTAAACCAGTCTTCCACCCTTGCCTGAGCAATATCAAGCTGCTGGACTGCCTGAAGAACAGATCCCCCTGCCAGGGAGACTGTGGTGTCATCCGCAAAAAGAGTGTAGCTCTCCTTTATACTGAGAGTGGGTAGTTCATTTACATATATTAAAAATAGTATAGGCTCAAGTACTGAGCCTTGCGACACACCTATATTTACAATTCCTTCTGCAGAACTCACCCCAGCCACCTTGACAGCTTGAGATCTGTTTTTAAGATAGGATCTAAAAACATGTTCCAAAATTATAATAATCCAATTTGCTCAGCAAGAGTTCGTGAGACATGCAGTCAAACGCTTTACTTAAGTCACAGAAGAGGCAGCATTGTACTGAAGATTTTCAAAAGACTCAAGAATATTTGTGATATGAGGTAATACAGCCAATGTAATGTTTCTGCCTGCTCGAAAACCAAACTGATCGTCAGTGATACAGTTGTTTCCCTCAAGAAATCCCATCAGCCTAAGAGCCATGCATTTGTCAACAATTTTAGACAAAACTGGCAAGAGTGAAATCGATCTATAATTGAAGACTTTATCTTTGTCACCTTTTTTATATACAGACACAACAAGACCTTTTTTCAAGTTATCAGGGAAGACATTCTGGCTAAAACAACAGTTGATAAGTTTTGTGAGAGGGATGTTATAAAACTTTCAAATTTAAATGAACAATTTAAGATTTCATCATCAACAAAGCCAAAGGAACAAGCTTCAATTTGGATATAAAATGTAAACATACCAGCCTGGGTGAGAGGTCGAAACTGTCTAGATTTACACTTTGGAAAATTGGAGTCACAATCAAGCTCAAATGTTAGTAACTGAGATCTGTGGTCTGATAGTTCAAAATCAACTGTTTCAGTATTTAAAGAATTGGGGTTAAAATTTATAAAGATATTATCAGGCATTATCTCTGGTTGGTTCAACAATCTGGCGCTCAAAGTCATGGCAACCCAACAGGTCACAGAGCAAAACAGCTTCCCTTTCAGGGGTACCAAAATGTACGTTAAAGTCCCCAGCCAGCATGGCATACTTGTGTTTATCGAATGCACTTAAAATGGTATCAAGTTTGGCTAAAAAGGTGTCCAAACACCCTATAAATTGCTAAAACATACAGGTTAAAATTTTGAATAAAAATACACAATTTATGGACTGAACATTTAAAAAGTTTTGTGTAAAAATGGCAGATCCTCCACCAGTGGAAAGCTCTCGCGAGAAATATGCTTTGTAGCTGTAGTCATTTTAGTTTCTGCAATTTAATTTCATCCTCCGTCATCCAGTGTTCCGTCAGACATATAATCTCTGGTGTCTCCTCAGCCAAAACAGCCTCTAGCAAAATTTACCTTGTTTCGCAGTGATCTAATATTAGTATGAAACAATTTGGTCTTGAACGTACCTAAATAGGAGATGCCGCTTCTGTCACGCCTTTCTTGGTAGGCTGACGCTTCTGAAGATTTAAAAAATGATTGATTATCACACCTTCCGGCCTTAAGTGACTGGACATAATGTCTTTTTTTCCTGGTCACAGGAGCAGATAGTTTGAAAGAGCTTTTGAATTTGTTTTGTTTGGTATGCATTTTATAGCAGGACACCCCAACAAAGCCATTTATGTTATCATCTGTTGTTTGAGGGTGAAAACCAGAGATAAAAATCCAGGCCAATCGGGTAGAGTTTGCGATTGATAATTGGCCGACATTTTGACGGGTGCCTTTGTATGGTTCAGGTCGTTTTCCTCTGCTTCTTCTCTTTATTAAGTGCCACTCTTCGTTTTTGTTTACTTCTTCAGAAAAAACATCATCATCACCAGCTGTATCAGTGACATTGACGTTTTTGTTGACAGTCACATTCGGTTGTAAAGTGAGCCCGTTCGATTGGGTCGGGTTTGGTGCTTCCGTCGCCTTTCGTTCAACCTCTGCCGCCGCCGACAGATTTCTTGTCGGAGACGGTTTAGGTAGGCCACAAGGTACGATGACAGACACCAAGTCGTTTTAGATAATTCATCATCCCAGATTCGGATCTTTTTATCAGAAATATTGATAACTACAGGTTTTTTTAACCATGAGATTTTAGGCCCAGTTCCGTATATAAAAAATCACATTTAGTGAGAAATACTCAAAAATGTGATTGAACGCATCTAATTTTTGAAATTCTTTATTAAAACCCTTTAATATGGTGTCTTATTAAAGAATCTAAATTTTCCACTTCTTTTGATGTCTGTTTTTTACGTATCTTTCAAAATCGTTTCAAAACCTCCACAGTTGCTTTCTTAATTCGAGTTTTGTGAAGACGGATAAAGGTCCATCCTATTTGTCTTCCTTCCCTCAATTAATAAAATTTTTATCTTCTATTTCTGTTGAAGCTTGTTCTGTAAATACTGCGCTTCCGCTGATCATTCTAAACCTTCTCCGCCTACGGTAAGTTGTATCCTATGTTCAGTTTGGATCATTCTTCAACATCGCGTTATTGAAAATAAGCAA
>JAEQML010054961.1:0-37031 GCA_016904865.1 Pissodes strobi | reverse complement strand
ATATGCCATCTACATAAATTTAAGCCGATAACAGCACGCAAAAAAAATCGGGCATTTTTGTAGACGCACCCCATTTTTCAATGTCTTTCGCAGCTTATAAGGCACTTGCTGACAGCCGAAATATGATTTAAGAGATATGTGTATCAGGGATATAACCGATAACTCGCTTTCAAAAGCGAGCGGTTCCCAGCTTGGTTTTTATTGAGGTTTTTATTGACAGTCGGCTCACTATATTAATGGTGTATGCAAATAGGCTACAGATAATTAAATAAAGGAAAAAGGTCATATATTTTTGGATTGGTCTAGACTTGAGTGAATAAAACTACTCATACCTGCTTATTGAAATAATCAAAGAATAGCAGTAGTTAGTTTTATGGTTGTCAGGGTTAGTTTTATGGTTGCCAGGACTCGCTTTTGAAATTAGCAGTTGGCCTTTAGTGCATTTGTAGACTATAGTCCGGGCCCTATCTGGACCAAAATTATGGAGGGACGTGTTCAAAAACCATTTGAACATGATTTCAAATCTAGCAATTTAATTCGTATTATAATAATATTCCACGCCCCTGTGTATCGCACTCCAAATAAAGCCCTTTAAAAACTCGCGGCGGCACTCTTCTTCACATCGTTCATTCATCATCAGTTTCACTAGAAGCAGAACTGCTTCGAACCATACAATGCCCTTATTTCAAAACACAAGCTACAAGCAGAAACGCATCCAACCACTGTGTCCCTAAAATTCCGAACTATAACAATCGAATTTTATAAAATCTAGTCAACCGATTTCGACTAGGTTTGTGTTAAAATTCATAATTTTACTAACTAACCAGTGATGTTAAATTTTTGTATAACTTCTCTATATTTACAATATCTGCCCTCTACGGAAGGAATATTCCAGGAGAGGGGGTAAGTTCACGCACCAAGGGAGAGAGAACGCTTCCTCACCTTCTTGAAAATACTTGTTCCCCGACTCTCTCCCAAGTAAGTCGCGATAGTCCGCACTCCCAGTGGCACTCGGCCATGGAAGTTGTTCCCTGATTCTCTCACAAGTAAGTCGCTATAGTAAGCGATCCCTGTGGCACCCGGCCATGTAAGTAAACTCACTGTTTCACGGTCACTCTCTCAAAAGCCAAACAGTAAACCGCGTTTTGGCACTCAGTCAATATTCTCTCTGCTTTATTATAATATAAAGTTTCCCATAAGTGCTGTTTCCATTTCTCGGAGTGTAGCCTACCTATGCGTTACTGCATAGCGTGTGTTATAATCCATTTTGTTGCGTGTATTAAAACCGCATTTCTACAAAAGCATCCCTGTCATGCTCTCTTCTTAAATTGAAGTTTTCTCTTACACACTCATACAGTGTGATGTTTTCCAGTGCAGTTTACTCTGCAAGGTAAAATGAACTCTCGACGCCATTGCGCTACCAACAGAAGTTTTTTATGCATATTACTGCATATTTTCAATTCACTCCAACTTGAGTCATTCTTAATTGCAAGAAGTTGAAGTACATTGTATATAGAAGCTAAGGCGAGGCTTAGTCAGTGCTTTTAAGTGTCTCTTTCTGTGTTTGAAGATAAACTGCTCAACGGTTGAACGTTGCTCGTTAATTGGAGAATATATTGTATATAGTAGCTTATTGTGGACATTAAGATAATATTTATCCCTTTTTTATTACTTGCATATTACTGTATTTCATCTCAGCGTTATCTCAGTTAATCAAGCTCACACTGAGTGGTTCCGTAGGAACTTTAACATTTAACTGTGTTTAGCTACAAGGATTTATTTATAACCACCTGGCTGTTGAAAATTTTGTAAGGATTTATAATAGAACTATTATTTTTAAATAGGTTTATGGTGAAACAAAACAGGTTCAACTTAAACACGCTTAACGATAAAATTAAAAAAAATATAATTATAATAATAACTGAATATTTCTGGGCTTTTCCTTTGCAAAAACGATTTAAGATCTCTGTTGTATCAGTGTTAATGTTCCTATACCGCTTTTGGCCAGTTGAATTGCGCAAATAGTCTTTAGAACGTCTCAACGTTGAAAATTATCTTTCCGACGAAGCTTTTGATACAGGTAATGGCAAGAAGAATTTTAAAAACCGTATGTTATTGGGAAACATAGATAATGAGTCAATGGCATTTTTTGGTCTTCCAATTTGAGGCGACTCAGTATATTGTTGTTTCCATAACTGTAACTCTGCAGTTAACGTATCGAGGAACCAGCATTCCCAGTAAAATAAAATCATACAGTGGAAAGTTTGAACTTAACACTAAATCTCAATTATAAATTGATATAAACTATTATGATTAACCTTGTTGATAAGTCAAAATACAATATGGGGGTCAAAATTTGGTATAAAAACATGCGCAGCAGTCAACACTGTCAATAGTTTAGTCCCCAATGCATAGTACCGTATAGGGAATTGCTGTCCTGGAAAACCAAAGCTCTCAATGTAAAGCCCTGGCAATGAACAGTATCGAATAGGAACCTGCCCACCTGTCCAAGTAACATCTTAAAAATAATAATGTCATAAAGCGAAATGCTGATTAAATTATTAAAGTATTAAACTCGAATTAAACGTGAGACACATTATTCGGAGTAACTGGTATATAACGCCCTTCGGGTAATCTTTCTCACTGCTGTTTTATTTATTTTCGAGAAGCATTATGGTGGTGATACTTACCACCTTATACTCAACCTGTGGCCAATAGCTGCCAATCATGTTTTTAATGAGTGTTTCTATCCCGCCAAGTTAGGGAAGAAACAAAATGAAGACGAGACATCACTGGGATGCCATGGTATAGAAGAAAGAAATGAGCGAGGAAACCTGCTGCTCCAGTTTCTTCTCCATCACCAACTCGCGGTTATGAACACTTTTTTCAAAACGGCAGAACTTCGAAAGTGGCCATGGATCAGTCCGGATGACAGAACATAAAACGAAATTGACTTTATTATCACAGACAAAAAGCAAATAGTCACGGATGTAAACTATCAGTGGGGAGCGACTACAGAATAGTGAGAGCGAAGATACTACTAAATTTGAGGACAGAACGAAATAAACTAGTGATTAGGAACAACAGTAAGAAGTGGGCAAATGTAGACGATGTTGACAAATATCAAAAAACGCCAAAAAAAATTTGAAAGACGCTGACACAGGTAATCTCGAAGATCTAAATAGAAAAATTTTGGAGTCAATCAACGCCGCACAAAAGAAACACTGCTCGAAAAAAACAGAAAATGAAGATAAACTCTCTATAAATACTGAAAATTTGATGAAACAGAGAAGAAAATTACTAGGAAAACATCTGCAACATAGAGATGAGCTTAGACGACTGAATAAAGATATAACAAAAGCTGCAACTGACATCATGAACTAATGGGTGACTAGAGTTATAGAAGAGAATAAAGGCATGCAGGTACTAGGTAATAAATTAAGCAGGGGAAAAGCTAAAACATAAATAACAAGCAACAGAAAAGAGATATTAAAGATTGTCGAAGACTTTTACATCAAACTCTATAGAAACCAGAGTCATGCAGAAACATCTGAAAGTATACCCCACATAATAAACTAAGGATTAGAAGAGATGCCAACTGTAACAGAAGAAGAGGTCTTAAAGTCGTTGTCAGAAATGAAGAACAACAGAGCACCTGGCGAGGACCGTGTTGTTGCAGAAGCCATCAAACTAGGAGGAAGTGAGCTACTCAAATCAATAATCAAACTCTTTAATAAATGCCTAGATGAAGGAACAACCTCACAGATATGGAATTACGCCATTATTATTATTATACATAAGAAAGGCAACATCACAGACCTACAAAACTATAGACCGATAAGCCTGCTGGCACACATATATAAACTGTTTACTAAAATCATTACCGCAAAGCTTACTAGTAAACTTTATCTGTATCAGCCAAGAGAACAAGCAGGTTTCCGAGCCGGATATGGAACAAATGACCATCTCCAGGTGATAAAATCATTAATAGAAAAAAGTATAGAATACAACAAGCCCTTAGTATTAACATTTCTCGACTATGGAAAGGCATTCGGCTCCATAATTCACCATTAATTGTTTAAAGCTCTCGTAGACTGTCGTATAGACTATCACTTCACTTTCCATACTACGACACATATATGAGCAGGCAACAGCAAAAATAAAAATACATGCGGAAACAGATCGGTTCAAGATTGAAAAGGATCCCAGAGGGTGACACAATTTCCCCCAAATATTTCACAACTCTTATAGAATATATATTTATAAAGACCGAATTAGACAATAAAGGCATAAACGTAAATGGAGAAAAGCTAAACCACCTACGCTTTGCCGACGATATCGTGCTGATAGACCGACTAGATGAGGCAAATGAAATGGTTTCAGAACTATTCGCAACTACCCAAAAAGTAGGCTAAAAATACAACATTGTCAAGACCCAATGTATGACAAATCTAGTCCCCAGTTGTAACCTAATGGTAGAAAGAAAAGAAATTCAATACGTAACATCTCAATATCTAGGACATGAGAACCGAATGGGAATAGACAATCAGACCTGCGAACTAGACAGAAGAATAGGATTGACTTGGGCTGCCTTTGGTAGGCTGAGACATATATTCAAAACAGATATACCGATATGCCTCAAAAAAGGTGTTCGATCAATTCATCCATCCGGTATTGACGTATGGCTCGGAAATTCTAATGCTAACACAAAAAACTGTCATTAAAATAAAAATAACTCAACGAGCCATGAAGAGGTCCATGTTAGGAGTGACACTGCAAGATAAATTAAGAAATGAAGAACTACGTAGAAGAGCAAAAGTTACGGAGGCAATAGAAAGAGTCACACACTTAAAATGGAACTGGGCCGACCACGTCGCGTCGCAAAAATGTCCAGTAATAGATGGACGAAAAGAATACTAGAATGGCTAGGATACGAAGCACATAGAAACAGAGGACGACAGCCGACGCGATGGACGGACGATTTGATAAGAATATCTTCAAACTGGATCCAAGATGTACAAGACCGAGCAAAATGGCTTAGGTCAAGAGAGGCTTATGTCCAGCAGTGGACGAGACAAGCTGCTATATGATGATGATGATGATGATCTATTCAGCTCCCCCAATTAGCTTCTGAGCTACTCAGCCTGAAATAGTGCAGATCGACTGCAACAACAAGTGCAACTGCGACAATAATAATAACTGAGCATTTCTTTGCTTTTCCCTTGCAAAACGATTTACGGCCTCTGTGGTATCAGTTTTAAAGTTCTTATTCACGCTTAGAAAGGGAAGACCTGTTAGCCGCCCTTGATCAGTTGAAGTGCACAAATGGTCTTTTAAACGTTTCAACGTTGAAAATGATCTTTCCGATGAAGCTGTGGATACAGGTAATGTAGCAAGAATTTTCAAATGAGTATGTATGTTGGGAAACATAAATCGAATACATGCTGATAATGAGTCGTTAGCATTTTCGGTCTTCCGACTTAAGGCAACTCAGTCTATTTTTATGTACAAAAATTCTTCGTATCTCCACTGGGTGTGGAAAATGTAAGGACGAGAATGATTTTTTATAAATTACAAATCTTTCAGTTAGTTGTGATGAAATCATCAAAAAAGGGAATTTTAACTGCAATTTTAAATAAACCTTCTGCAGTGGCTACTATGACGCATTAGAAAGATTCTGCCCACATGCAACTATTCTAGGAATTTGTATGCACTTTTGGTTATCCACAGACTTTATAAGTCAAAGCCAAATCAAGTCAAAGTCAAAAAGTACTTTATTGCCTAGAAAATAAATTTTATTGACAAAGCAGGTTACTTGGTAAAATGATTCCTCACCTACATAAAATAAATATAACACAACATTCGAGAAAGTCACTAAAAGCAGAGACAAAACAACAAATAATATTTTTAATACATTATACATGTGACAATAAACAAAAATCTAATAAAACAGCAGACATAGCAAGGGAGTGAATCAGCATAATACTCACTCAAGTTGTAGTACACTTTCCCAACGAGCAATGCCTTAAGAGACCTCTTGATACATTTTAAATTATTAACACGGCAAGTGATTAAAAAAATTTCTGCCTTCATAAATCGAAGAAATTTTCGTTAACGATCTTATTGATATTGGCAAGGGCAAGTCGAGAGCCGGCCCGGCCAGAGTGTCATGCTGAGGCAGGGCCCCGAATGTTATGACGATTCCTGTATATCAGTGATGCTGTTTCAAGAATAAACAAAAAGGCACGAGTAAGAATTCGTTGAGACGGAAAGTAAGTTCGGCAAGATTCACCCCGACACACATTTGCGATGAAGCGGACAGCCTTCTTCTGGAGAACGAACCAAATATTCTGCAAATATCGGCTACTACCACCTCAAAATGGAATTTCATATCTGAGGTGTGATTCAAAAAAGTTAGTTGGTCTTTCGAATTGCAAAACATCCCGACGAAAGTCTCCCGCTCAACTTTAAAATGTGATCTTCAAATCGAAGGTCACCATAAATCAAAACACTCAGTCACCGCCGGCTCCTGAAGAGGATCGTCCCACAACTGCAAGTGGTACATATCACACTTAAACCCTACAATGTTAGTTTTCGCAATATTAAAGGAAATGCGGTTGGCACACTCTTTAATCTTTAACAATTCATTAGTTATTATTTCCCTAAGTTGTTCAGTATCCTCACTGTGCTACACAACGGAAGTGTCGTCAGCAAAGAGTGTAAATTTTCCTTGAATTTTAACTTGGATAAGGTCATTTACATAGATCTAGGGAGACAGACCCCCATAGCCGCCGACCGCACACCAGATACAATCAATCACTGACTGATTACGACCACCAAGATAGGAGGTAAGCCCCTAATCCCATGCATACCTCTCGAGATTTGACACGCCGCCGGTGTTCCCCCATTGATATAGTTGTAAATCTTCTCCAAGGAATTGAAGATGCCTTCATTGGTACCCTTAGAGATTTGAAATCCAAATTGATTTGACATAATCACATTATGGGTCTCGAGGTACTTCCATATTTTCCTCTTTGCAATTTTCTCAACAGCGAGGGAAATAGGATGAAAGTTAGAGGGTTCGTTGAGATCACCTCCTTTGTGCAGGGGTATGACTACTGGTGTTTGACTTGTTTTTTCTTTCAAAAATTTCGCTTAAGTCTTCATTTGTATTCACTCATATTTCTTACCTGACTAATATCAGATTCACATAAGTAACAGCTCTAATTAGATGAAAATCTACACGCAGTACAATTCTGCTTAAGGTAGAGTAAAAACAATTAAAGTGGACGCAGTTAACATATTGTCCATTTAGTATTTGGAATATGGTCTTTTATTTTACTTTATAATATCTCATTTCGCGTAGCTGATATTTTTTATAAAATTCACTATTGATTTTATTGTTTCAATGCAGTTTCTAATACCCTGACCGTTATAGGAATGGACAAGGGCTTAATCCAAAGAATGCGCACTACTGCTCACATATATTGCTGTTGGATATTTCTATCTTATTATAGCCTGTAAGCCTTTAAAACTGTCACTCATTGCAGCAGCAGCAGCCGCCAACAAGTGCTTATAAACGTTCTAACATTAATGACCCTATATTCTTACCAGTAGTATTACGGACAGCTACAAATTGCAAAATTCTTCTCGCAGTGTGTAGGATGGGCTTTCATTTCCTTCATTAAAATCTGTGTATTATCTTACACAAAGGGCTCAAAACGGAAAATATCTGTGGTTTCATCCATTAGAATAGGGACAGATTTTGCTATGTTTAGTTTAACTACAATTTAATTTTGCATTATTTCGCCACATTTTGGGTTATCGGGCTTATGTACATTGTGTTGAACGCCTGTCCTTGAATGTGATCAATTAAATTTTGTCACCGCATGAGAGAAGCATACGCAGTAACGCCCTCAAATGTTCATATCATTATGAGGGAGCCTGGTGCAAAGTTAATGGCTCAGACTCGGAAGTTCCTCGTCGTAAAGCTAACTTTTGGCTTCCACACAAGGTAATTGTTTTAATTATAAGTGCCAGCTTCCTTCTACTTTCTGCAATTTGCTTAGAACGGCTAGAATTGAGTCGCATCATAATATCTGGCTAAAATCTATTAAAAGTTGAAATGAAGCGAAAAAATCGAAAAATATAAAAAAACAACTTATTAAAGCTTTATTTTGTTATGGTGAAACAGTAAGCCTGGGTCTATTTTATTAATGGTTACATTGTTACGTTCTTGCCGGGTACCGCGTGAATAAAATACTTCAGGACCAGGACTCGAGAGCAGCTAATCACCATTTATACACACTGCCGATCGAACAAAGTACTAATATTAATATCAAAATCAAAACTATATATGTACACTAATTTATTTAAACAGTCTCAACTTCAACTATTTGGATATCCATGAATAATTTATGATATATGTCGAAAGTATCGTGAACGCTTGAACCACTATGGGCACTATGCAGAAGATGACCAAATGCAAATGATGAATGATGATTACGATTACCAAACTTTTATACTATTTATTTACCAAACCAAAAACCTGATTTTGAAAATCATTTTAAATTTTTCCCCTATGTAGTGGTATATGGGTGCATTAACCTTGGTAGTGCGGGCTTATAGGCCTAGGTAGTCTTTGCCTAAATCCTGCCCTGAATTTCTCAATAGGCGCCAAAATTCGTGACTTTGATGCAGGTATAATCAGCCCAAAAGAAGCGATCCCGATCCCCTTTAAACATTTTAAGTGGAATCTCCTGTGGCGTGTTACCTCGTTTGAAGTCACTACCTTTTTCTGCCTCGTTCGTTTAATTCGTATCAAAAGTTTCCTTGATATCAGAATTTAAAACTGGAAGTAGATCCCGTAAACCGGACTCCAGCTGTAATTAATAAAACTTCCGGTATCCTGAGGCCTGAGGGCTGCATCGATTTTTCAACTTTAAGACCTTTTTTACGAATTTTGTGCCATATGATCTTTTGATAAGGATTCGCTTCATACATTTTCCTGCCAATACAGAATTCGTTACGTTCGCCGTCTTGCAAAGTTTTATAAAATCGGTACGATTTCCAGTAAAATCGAAATTTTGATCCAGTTCAGGTCATTAGATCATAATCCTGTAAAAAGTTACACATAATAAAATGTCATTTTATGTACGTTATTATATGTCTGAGGGTACCATAAAACTTTCGCGCTTCTTACCGAAGCTCTGATTGCTGCTAGGTACCATGACAAGAGTCATTCTCATTTCATATCGGCTCATAAAGGCTCTTGGGTAAAATAAACATAAATATGAAACCTGTCGAAAATGGATTAGTAGGATCACATAATTTCTACAACTTTTAAGATAAAAAAATTTTTAAGTGTTCTTGTGGACCACAGATCGGAAATGAAACTTCATCAGAATAAAACAAAACCGGAGAATAGCCTGCAGGTCTGCACAGTGTATTAGGTATGAGACGCATAACTCTCTCTCCCCATCTGTTACCACATGTTTTCTGTTAAATATATTTTATGGACATTTGTTGACAAAAATGGTAGAATACCATAAAATCCCATTAAACCCCGACCCGTTCAACGATCGATTCTTGTTTGAGAAATATAGGGGAGTTCGGCGCGGATGACGTGGAAGAGAGGAAGATAAAAGACCATGCTTGGTTTAAATTGTAGACTGGCCTATCTACTTTCAATGGCTCTGCCGTATGACATATTTTGTAACGTTCGCATCACACATATTTTATAACGTTCGCGCCACACATTCTATAAAGTTTGCGTAATTTGTTTACCAGCTTACTCTCCAGGTACAGTTCACTTCAAAACAATTCAATAAGTATGAATATTGCAGGATATTTTTACAGCGTCAGAAATGATTACCAAATGAAACAACAAAATTGTTTCTTTGACAGAAATCATCCAGTATATTTAAGACAAGAACACAATAATTAATTAACTTTTTAATAAAATAAAACATTCTAAAATATGAAATAAAACAAAATATTCGGAAAATGCAGGTGTGTAAATTCCATTGAAATTCAATGGTGAGTTATATATACTAAAATGATAAAATTGTGATAATGGGAAAAATATGTTTTAATCAAATTTGGTAACATAAATTGGTCAAAAAAGAACAACAGCTTCTAAATGTCCCAGTATCGGAATACAAGGACATCATAATAGAAAACAACAATATGATTAAGTCTCTGAAGGATAGTCTGCGTGATGCCAAGGAGCTTAAAGAAAGACATGAGAAAGTTCCACGAAACGCAAGAAAATTACAGATGCACAATAGTTGAGCTTAGGTCAAAACTAGGAAGAATAAATATTCATAACGAAAGTCTTAAAAAACAGTTGAGAAGCTTGAAAAGCGGGGAAAGCTTTTGACGCGGGAATTGGAAAGCATGAGGTCAGAGACAAGGAATGAAGATGCGTCACCAATCACAAAAGCAACGACAGAAGTTCAGAAGTATCCAACAGAACAACTGAGTCACAGGCCAATAAACGACAAAGAGTTCCACAGGTGTTGTTTCTGTGTGGCAAAGACAAATATAATGTGTGGAAGATCTTTAAGTCAATCGCTGGACAAGGCTATGATACAAACTGCCAATATGCAGATATCAATAGTTTGAGCGATATTCTCCCGGCAAATGACCTAATCTCTGGTAGACTTAATAAGCAGGACTTTAAAATTGTATTAATTGCGAATGACGATTTGAGAAAAGGGAAAAAGATACCAGAAACGAATATAAAACACCTAATTAATCAGTCAGGAATCACAAACTTGATAATAGTGGAGAGCCCCTCATTAGAAAGAAACCTATTCTGAACAAGTTCATTCAGAGACTGAATGAGCGGATATCAGGGCTTGCGTTAAAGAACTTTGTTGATGGAAACAAAATAATTGAACTGCGGGACATCTACGATAATGACTCATTGACTAATATGGGTAAATGGAAAGTCCTCGACTATATTAACCTAAACCAAGCGAAACCAGAACCCGCCATAAATAAATCACATAATGACATTAACACGCAAAAACGTGATGCAGCAACCAACACGGAAAACATTCTAATATCGGATAAGGAAATCTTTATTACAGATCAGGATAGTGCACTAAATATTGCAATGAATACACTAACATATAAAGATCTCACCGAATGAAGAATATATAAACATGCCGAGCCTTGTGAAGCAACAAAAGCAACACCTATAATGGAACACAATACTGGGGCAATAAAACGAAGAGATCCTGAAAGAAGAGAAACCCTTAGTATATTAAACAACCTGAAAGTACAATCAAATGACTGTGCGAAACAAAATTTTCTGCATGTTCATCGCCTGTCCGAACTACTACCGAATCTTTAGTTAATATTTCCAATCAACGTTTACTATCTACAAATTACCCAGGTCGTTCCACATCAAAGCATCCCAATAGGAAAATATCCATCTATTATCAGAATGTTCGCGGTCTCAGAACTAATATAGTTCAATTTCAGCAGGAGGTAATTAATCCCAATCACGACATCATAGTGGTGACTGAAACATGGCTGAGTGAGGGAATATCTAGTGATGAATTATTTCCAAAAAACTATACAGTTTATAAAAAGGACTGAAATCCTAACCTAACAGGCAAGGCTCGTGGTGGCGGAGTGCTAATAGCTGTTGAAACTTCACTTGCTTCCACCATTTACACGCTCCCGAATGGCGAAGACATCGAATAAGTTTGGATTGGTGTTCGTATTGGAAACGAGATTTGCATAATGGGTATTGTTTACATTCCCCCATCATCATGTGCCCTTGACTATGAAAACTATGTGTGCTGTGTTGACCATGTTTTAGACCATTTTCCGTCCTCAAAGGTGCTGCTGTTTGGTGATTTCAATTTACCCACTTTTACTAGAGCATATGTTTCAATTGATGCTAGGGAGTCCTCGACGAATGCTGAAAATCGTGGCCAGAAATTCAGCTCGCTGGGTAACGATTCTGATCTGGATAGGATTTTTATCTCAAGCAACGAAAATGAACGTATTCTGTTTGACTGTGTTTGTTATTATGATTTGTTGCAACTAAACACTGTTGATAATGATAACGGAGTAACCCAAACTAACCCAAACTAACCCAAACTAACGGAGTAATACTACATTTAGTATTTTCAAACTATACCAACGTTCATGTATCAAGTAGCCAAATGCCCTTAACTAATATCGATGTGTATCACCCTCCTTTGTTGAATGAATTTTCAGGTATCGGTCGGAAGTGCAGGATGTCGGCTACTGCTTCGACAAAGCTGATTATGATTTGATCAATGATTACTTTGAAAACGGTGATTGGAGTTTTTGAATTGTTACTGTATAGACAGTGCTGTCGAAATGTTTTATGCAGTTTTGTTTATTACGGTGGATTTGTATGCACCTATTAAAAGAACTTGCTCCCTGCAATTGCCACGATATTGCCCGAAAATGACAATTTACCTAATTCATAGCAGAAACAAGGCTTTTAGATCGTTCATACGCTCGTGTTTAATCTCTGACAAAAATAAATACAAACCTCTTAGATCTCAGTCCAAAGCATCCATAAAAAATAACTACAGTTGTTTTCTTTGTGAGACACATTATCATTTCCAACAACGCCTTTTGGAGGTATGCTAAATCACAACGTAAAACTACTCAATATCCCTCTCGAATGAAACTTTGATGTGATGAGTCCTATGACCCCAAAAGAGTGGCTGATTTATTTACTAGATTTTTTCAGTCTGTGTTCTTTAATTCTGAGTCCATTTTTTTTTGGTAAGGTGGAGGAACCGCTTTATCGGCACCCTTGCGGCATCGGCAGTAGGAAGGGTAGTGTGGGACTCTCCCTGCACATATTCTATGCAGGAAACTAACCACCAAACCTCCACCGATATGGACAGGGACGCAGTTTGCTGCCCTGTCCCCTGTGCTTACGGGCCTGCCACGGCCTTTTTAAGCACTGCCTTTTCTTCTTTTCTTCTTTTGCGTCCTTTGCGCTGCTATAAGCTGGCACCTCTCTTTGGACTTGTTGTTTCTTTTCATGTTTGACCGAAGCGTTAGTGGTGGCATCATTTCCACAAGTCACTGCAGATTACCTTTACCGAATTGGCTTCTATCCTAACTAGTACTTCCCTCTGTACATGCTAAGCTTGTAATTCATTTTGTTTGTTTATTTACATTTATTTACAGTTATTTACATTTGTGTGCTATTATGGGGGCACAGTCTTCCCGCCTTGCGGCGTAATTTTGAGATCACCTAATCTATAAGCAACTCTTTGAAGGTCCACGTCGCGTCGTGTCCTTTGGTCTTCGGTAGGTCTTTTTACGGCTATGCGCTTTTGGGATATAGTCCACCAGCTGTTTGAAGTGTCCATCAAGAGTCTTAAAAAACTTTTCGCTCTTGCAGTGCAACGCCTCCATAATTGGAGTCCACATGAGGTCCTTTTGTAACTCCTTATTTCCAATGAACCAAGGAGCGTTACACGCACACCTAACCAAGGTGTTGTCCAGGGCTCTAACCTTCGCTAGGTTGCTTTTGGCCGCTAGTCGCCACACAGTGGATCCATAAGACATTTGAGAGCCAATTATGGCTTTTAATAGAATCATCTTGGTTTTAATAGCCATGTTGCTTCTTCTTCCTACCAGACTATATATTTTCAGCCAGGCGGTTCTGGCCTTCCTCACTGCTATATTAATATGCTTTGTCATATTTAGCTTGGTGTCCAATGTAAGTTCTAGATATTTCACTTCATTTGACCATGGGATCGGCGTTTCTTGAATTACTAAGTCTCGATTAAACTTGAGCAGTCTCTTTTGGAATACTATCGTCTGAGTTTCTCCCGGGTTTATTTTTATCTTGTTTTTAATGGCCCACCTAACATACTTATTGAGATTATCCTGTAAGCAATTTGTGCTTCTACATCTGAATAAGAACACGGTGTCGTCAGCGTATAACCCCGTAAAAATTCCCTCGTTACTCTTGAAATCACTCAATACTGAGTACAGCAGGGGCCCTAGCACAGACCCCTGCGGCACGCCTGCGGCAATATTCCTCCTTTGAGACAGATCGTCCTCCACCCTAACCTGGAAAGTTCTATCACTCAAATAAACTGCTGGCCATTTGCTTTCGAGCAAGGAAAATTTCGCCTAAATTTAAAACTAAATATTTTCTTAACCAGACATGATATCGACCTACGGTTTTTAAGGATTAATAGACTTATCCCTTAGGAAAAACTTTCAAATGTTGGATTTTTTTTAACTTTCAAAAAAACATTATATACAGGGTGTGAAAGAAGACGGTGATTTTTGCTCCAATTTCAACAGCACGTAACTTTCACAATAATTTTTTTAAATTTGGTCACTGTACGTCAATTGAATCACTGGTCCATAGCAAAGAAAGTAGTTTGTCAAATTTTTGATATCTGCTATATTTTAAGAGATATTGATTTTTTTGTAAAACCTTGATTTTTTCAACTTTTTGGTAGGTAGACCCCACTGTGCGTTATATCGTGCAAATTTTATAAGTGATTATCATTATACCTTACGAAACGCTTTTTTATGTTCAGTAAAAAAATATTGTACCTAAATGTTGTGATGTGCAGTGGCGTACTTATAACCACTTATACTATGGTTTATTAGCATCTTACAATTTTTCCCGACTGTTTTGTATTGAAAAGTACTCGCCTCTAGATTAAGCAAGTTTTATCTTTATTTTTTATGTTTTAATATTGCGCTGTATCTACATGTATATTTTTGAAAGCGTGTCTAAAATTTATTTTTTAAATTATAATTTTTTTATATAATTTTTGGAAAAATTTTAGTTATTTATTTCTAATACAGCACTATTCTTAATATTAAACTTGTTTTGAAACACTTAAAATTAAATATCACTAGTTTGATGTGTTTGACTTTGCGAGCGAGTACTTTCCAATACAAAACAATCGTGAAAAATTTTGAAATGCTCATAAACCATAGACATATAGTAATTATAAGTACGCCACTGCACATCACAACATTTAGGTATAATTTTTTTACTGAACATAAACATGCTTCTCGTAGGGTATAATAATAACTTACAAAGTTTGCACGATACAACGCACAGTGTGGTCTAACTACCAAAAAGTTGAAAAAAACAAAGTTTTACAAAAAAATTTGTATCTCTTAAAATATAGCAGATATCAAAAATTTGGCAAACCACTTTCTTTGCCATGGACCATTGATTCAATTGATGTACAGCGACAAAATTTAAAAAAATTATTATGAATGTTACATGCTCTTGAAATTGGAGCAAAAATCATCGCCTTCTTTGACACCCTGTATATAAAAAATTTTGACAGATTAAAAAAATCCAACATTGGAAATTTTCTCTTAAGGGACAAATCTATTAACCATTAAAAACCAGAGATCGATATCATGTCTGGTTAAGAACATATTTAGTTTCAAATTTAGGAGAAATTTTTGTTGCTCGAAAGCAAATGGCCAGCAGTTTAGTTGTGAATCAATTTACAGAGTCTTGGCGTAACTCCCGCCAGCAGCATCTTATAAAGTAAACCTGCATGCCATAGCTTGTCAAAGGCTTTCTCTATGTCAAGCGTAATCGCGCCTGTGGCAGCGTATATGTTAAAGCCCTCGGTTTTGTGCTCCACAATTCTGACTAACTGCTGTTCTGCAGAGTGTCCCGTCCTGAACCCAAATTGGTAGGGTGGGATAATTTTAAGCTCCTCCAGTTCCTTATTTAGTATTTTCTTTATTGTCTTCTCCACTGCCTGTAGCTATCAGGGAAAGTTCCATTCTTTCCGTGTTTTGCGAACATAACCACGCATGAGTTTTTCCATATCTTCGGAAAATAACTATACCTAATAATTGCATTTGCTATATTCGCAATGGCCACAAATCCCTTCTTAGGAAGTTCTTTTACCATTTTATTTTTAAGACCATCCAATCCAGGAGCCTTCCTCGTTTTCAGGTGTCTGATAATGTTTATTACCTCTGAGGGGGTTACAAAATCCTTGATTTTGTTCATTGGTGGCAATGTTCGTAGTTGTCTAACTGCTCTATTTACGGTAATCTCATGTTGGTAATCGTCGTCTTCATCTTTATTGTTTGTGAATGTATTTTCAAGTATTAATGCAAAGGCATTTGCCTTTTCTTCTTTCGTGTATGCCATGCCGTTTAATCCATGCATTGGTGGTATCCTTTGAGTATCTCTTCTCAAGGCTTTGGCAATCCGCCAAGCCGCAGTATCTTCGATGTTGAGCTTGCTTACTTTGTCTTCCCACATCTTATTCCTGTGCTGTTTGAGCGAGTTCTGAAGGATACGCGAATGTTCATTTAGGGTTATTTTTGCATTTTCACTTCTCTCAGCAGCATGCACTCTCCTCAGCCTCCTGTTTTCTCTGATCTGTAGCTTTAATGTGTTTGGGAGGGTGTCAATGGATCCATTTGGCAGTTGTTTTGTTATAGAACACTTCGTATAAGCGTCCATGATGATGTTTGTCATTTCTTCTACAGTTTGCTCAATTTCATCTTTATTTGTGATTTGTTTAATTTGCAGATTTTCTTCTAATTTCTTTTTAAATTTAATCCAGTTTGTTACAGTGAAGTTCCTCAATCTTCTTACATGCGCTCCTCTTCCGATTTCCAGTAACACCGGGTTATGGTCCGACGTGCCCTCGTTTAATGTTTCCACTTTGACAATATCGTTAATATTCTTAAGCACTGCGGTGTCCAGCACGTCTGGTAATCCTTGCCCTCTCGGCATGTAAGTGGCCATCTCTGGTCCAACCACCTACATTCCACTGCTGCCCTCTCAAGTACAGCACCATTTCGGCATAGTCTCCGGCTGTTCCATCCTGGTGAGTGGCAGTTAAGGTCACCGACCAGGCAGGTCGGGAGCGTGCCACTCATCAGCTCTTCCATACCCTTGTCTTTTAGGATTATTTGTAGACTCTTATAAGCGGATATTATTTTGTACTTTTTGTTTTCATGCGTGATGAATACGGCTAGATTGTCCACGCTCAAATTTTTGTTTCCAGCTTCATGACTATCCAAATCATTTCTGACCAGCATTGCCAGTCCATTTCCTGCTGTTGCCAATCCATCCTTTCGATAAAGGTCGTATCCTCTGAACTTAATTCTGGTCTCTGTAGTGACCATAGTCTCCTGAAGTGCCACCACTTCCGGCTCATGTTCCTCTAGGAACAGATCTAGTTCTGATTTCCTGCTGCGCAGGCCATTTACATTCCAGTACACTATCCTGATATTAGCCATTGAAGCTGCTAAGTGCTTTCATAATTGACTCTATAAATGTGTTCATTTTGTCCTTTCCTTGTGTTTGTGCTGTTTTAACGTTCTTTTGCCCGTAAGTTCTCTGGTATTTTGGGCAGACACGGTAACTCGCCGGGTGCCCGCTGACTCCAGTAATGTTTGAACCTGTCCAATGTCACTATTAACAGTTCAATTGTATTTGATAAGTTGGTCCATCTCGACGAAAATAAAAGACCAGTGCCAGATAAAATTAAAGTTGGCATCATACAATACTTTCTTGGTTGGCAAGCTATCTTGACCAGTATAGTATATAGTATATAGTACCAATATAGGACGGTCAATATAAATTAGGCATAGGTTCAAAATATGTTAAAAAAATGAGCTAAAATTATAAGTAGATAATTATAAGTAGTGAGGTAGATACATACCTTTTGACTCTTCCAACTTTTTGATCAAATAAAGTCGAACGTTGAAGTAAAGATTTGATATTCTCTCGATATTGTCACTATAATAATGTCACTAGTTTTAAATGGTTTTAAATTTAAGGTCTATCCTTAACACTTGCAAAATCGTCAATTACCAGTTCATTAAAGTTTGGAATATTATTAATAAAAGGATTCTCTATGCTCATAATTGCCAACGCCGATAATCTTTCTTGTCCCATGGTATTACGTAAAAAAGTCTTTATTCTTTTAAGAGTAGAGAAGCACCGTTCGCTTTCTACCGTGGTGATGGGCAATGTGCATAATATTTTTAATAATTTTACACTCTCAGAAAATGTGTCACAAAGTTTATTATTTATAAATAATTGTAGCATTGCTATTGCACCCGAACTTTCCCGAAAATCATTACCTTCATAAATAACCGACTTTAGTTTTGTATGATTTGTAAATAAATAATCGTTTTTAATTAGCTTTAAAATATCAGCGGGAAAATGTTGAGCATAGTCTTCAAAATGTTCACTGTGAAATAATTGTGCTATGATTAAATGGTACTAGTGTATTCGGCATTCTATCAAGTTTTCTAAAATCAAATAATTTACGCTTTAATTATAGATTCGATGGATCCAACATAATTTTAATATATTTTTATTTACGCTACCCAAAACGCCACCTTACAACCCAATCAAATGTTATATGTTTCTATCAAAATAATTTAATAAAAGTTATTTGTCTAAACGTAAATGTTCCCAAAGCAAAATTATACATTTATAGTGGCCTGCTCTAAAATATTATCATGTACAATTCTAGAACATAATATATATTTTGTTATAAATAATTTGATCCCCATAGTTTGATACTAGGTACTAGGGTACATGCGACGTAAACAAGGCTAATGGCATTCTCAGATTGATTATTATTTTTAGCGGTTTTATCGTATATTTTTACTGCTTTTATTATTGAACTTCATACGATATGTTATTTATAACAAACAATTTGAGTTTAAATATCGTTGCTTAAATTTAGTTTTTTTTATGGCAGTGGCACACACACTAAAGGGAGATCCTATGGCGCTCGACGAGCGGTGTGTGTGCGAAGATGTTGATTGACACGGTTCTTGAATATTTGTAGGTTGTAATTAGTGGGAAACAGATGTCCTGGAAGTGAGTTCCACAGTGATGCAGTGCGCCAGACAAAGGAGTTCTGGTAAAGCGATGTTCTAGGTGTTTCTAGTTGTAAGACGAACTGGTGCGCTCCTGCCGTCTGTCGGGACTGTCTGACAGGAGTTGCCAGGGACGGGATGATGCGGGCCAAATCCTGGGAACATCTGCCGTGAAAGTATCTGTAAAACAGAGACATCTCGGCCACATGTCTGCGATGTTCCAGACTATCCAGATTCCGGGTCAACTCCGGATCCCGACGAGACGCACAGCCCTCTTCTGAATGGAATCCAGCAGCTTTAGGGTATGCTTTGGTGCGGCAACCCAGATATGTGAGCAATATTCTAAGCACGGTCTTATTTGCGCTTTGTACAGCAAGAGCAACTGCTGCGGTGTATAGAGTTTTTTGTTGCGAAATAGCGCACCAAGCTTCTGGGAGGCTGATTTTGCGATGTTAGCAACATGGTCATACCATGACATATTGCTGTTGACCGAGACACCCAGCAGCCCGATTGACGAGGATGAAGGAATAGTCGATCCTGCCATAGTGATGTCACAGCTTATACCGTACCGAATCAGTTATTGAACTCTACGTCGGCTCCTTTGATGTCGATGAAGCCAGATTTGACTTTTTCATGCTTTCCTCATTTTTCGCGCATGCCCTTCATACATTATAAATGTTAGGTTTTAATGGCCAGCTGGAACTCAACAGAGACGGACTGGGTTTAATTTAGTTTACATTTTTAGTAAATTAAATTAAACATGATATGTAAGTGAAATTGATAAAAAAGGGTAAACGAGATCGAGAGTGATCAGTCATTTATACATAACCATGAATATGGTGTTTATAAGTGTAAAAAAATATATAAATATTTTGATATGAACATAGAATATCAATTTTTCTACAGCCGCGTGCAAAATAACTAATTACTAAATTGAAATGAAATCGCAAAATCGACGAATGCCGTGGATCCTTATTTTGCGCTCTAGCGCAAAAGAAAAATCTCACTTTTTCCGTCGAGTGTGCTATGAATGGTCATGGAAACCGAAGATAAATAAATGACAGTCGTGCTTTTGTTACAGTTTGTTGCTGGCAATCCTGTTCTAGCTCGAAGCTCGAATATAATATGTCAAAACTGATAGTCATTTGCAAATTTCAGAATAAGTATAGAGAAAAATGTGGATTTAATTTTAAAAAATGCGGCTGTAGAAAAAGTTCTGTGTGTTTTTCGAGCGCAAAGTAAGATTGCCGTTTTCGAAAGATTACTACGAGCAGAAATTTTATCAAAAATGTGATCGTGTCAAACGGCCTTAATAAATTGATATTTCGTCACTCGAAGCCATTTATATAGTTGTAAGTATGTGACATTGTTCACTACTTATTTCTAATGAAATTTACATACAACCTTTGTAATATTAGTGTGACGGTTCTAAATTGGTTGCCTTTATTATGGGATGCTAAGAGGCTATAGACAAAACTACAATTTATGTCTCAAGTTTAAAAAGATAAACTTCCTGCAGAAGGGAGCCAAACAATTATCGACGAAGAATATTAATTTATCATGCAATGTGATATGAATGAACTATACTTTAATCTCAATACCTAATCTAAACATCTACTTACAACCTTTCATTTTTCGGAAAACTAAAATATCCTGAAGCTGGATTGGCTTTCTTGTACCTTTTGCAGACAAAACAACGTACGACCATGGTTAACATTGAATACACTTTAATGATTAAATGTCCAAAAAGTTAACACACTTAAATAAATCACCGAACAATCGAGCACAAATAATAACACGAAAACAATCCAATCTAAGAACGTAACCTGCTGCTTCTTGTCAAAAAATCGAGAGTCCAACGCTGTGCGGTGTGTTCAGTTTCCGACTCAACCTCCGTTTATGTCTCTTCGATTCGGCAAACTGTCGTAATAGAAAAAGATAACACTACATTGGACACCAGACCGGTACTGTTATTTATAAATAAACGAAGTCGCCCTCATATAATTCGGCTCGTTGCAGACGCCAAGAATATGAGGAAAATGCTCCTATTGGTTGGATTTTATTGCTTCAAAACACGTGGAGAGTTAAATAACTGATTCGGTACGGTATAAGCTGTGGTGATGTCAGGGCCCGCTGTATTGACCCTCTTAGTAAACGTTGCTGCTTGGGTCTTTGCTGCATTGAACTGGACCAAATTTCGGTCGCCCCAAGTTTGAACTTTCTCCAGGTCTTAATTAATTGCTGTAATCTGCTCCTGTCTGCGGTGATGAGCCTCAGTCGCTGGTAAGAGTTTTTCTGATCTAAAGTGGGAGACAAAGGTACTGTCATCTGGAAAACTGTAAACAGGATTATTCGTTTCGATCAGCAGGTCATTAATATAGATGAGGAACAGAGTTGGTGAAAGTATTGCGCCCTGAGGCACGCCCGCGTTGATGGTGAATGTGTCCGAGATGTGTCCATCGACTGCAACGTGTAGGGATCGTTTCTTAAGGAAACCGGCCAGCCAGCTGCAGAGAGAGGCGGGCAGTCCCAAGGACGGCAGTTTGTTGAGCAGTCCGTTATGCCAAACTCTGTCGAATGCCTTTGAAATATCCAACGTAATCGCTCGAGACTCTCCGTAGTTTTCAATTGTCCTGCTCCATATATGAGTGACATAGGCCAAAATATTTCCTGTCGATCTCTCTTTGCGAAAGCCGTATTGATTATCGCTGATTATTCTGTTGTTCTCGAGGTATTTGAGTAGTTGCTGATTGACTACACGTTCCATGACTTTGGATATTATTGGAAGCAAGGCAATTGGGCGATAGTTTGAGGGCATGGTTTTCTTGCTTCTTTTTGGAACAGGTTGCACTCGAGCGACTTTCCAAGAGGATGGGTAAATCCCTTTTCTGTAAGAAAGAGAAAAGAGCCTGGAAAAAACGGGTGTTAGTTCGTTGGCGCAGTTCTTTAGCACGATGGCAGGTATTCCGTCCGGTCCTGATGCCTTTTGCGTATCTAGTTCTTCAAGGATTTTGCGAATATCACGGTGAGAAAACTTGACTTCTGCCATGGTAGTGTTGATGTTCGGTATGGTGGGGAGAGTCTTGCCTTGGGGCACGTCTAAGGTAGAGTGCGATGAAAACATTTTGGCGAGCATGTTTGCTTTTTCCTTGGCTGTAGTCGCCGTGATGCCACGTTCGTCCGTCAAAAGCGGGAGAGACGTTTTTGTAAAGTTGTTACTTACTGCCTTTGCTACCGACCAGAAATTCCTGGAACCACTGGGGAATTGCAAAAGTTTATTCCTGATCCTTTGATTGTGTTTGTCCTTAGTTTCTTCGATCACACGCTTGCACTCGTTTCTCGCTTCGATAAAATAATTGCGATTTTCAGCGGTCTGATTTTGCTGCCAGTACTTATAGGCTTGCTGTTTCCTTCCTACAGCTCTTTCGCATCTTTTGTCGAACCAGGACTTTCCTTTTGATGGTAACTTGATCGAATTTGGGATGTATGCTTCCATTCCTGAGGAGATTACTTGCATGATCTCTTCGCAGCAGTCTGACGGGTCGTCAGTGGCAAAGCAGACGTCGAGCCAAGGAAAATCTAGGTAGAACTGTCTTAGATCGTCCCAGTTTACAGAATTGTAATACCAGATTTTGCGAGGCAATGGTGGATCCTTCTCTATGGGTGGCAATTCACAAACCGTTGTAATAAGTTTGTGGTCGGAAGTACCTAATGGCGGACCAACTGTAACCTTGTACTGGTCAGGATTGGTGGTCAGAAAAAGATCCAGGAGGGCGGCGAATTCGCCCCTCTCTGAGATTCGAGTTAGTTCGTCTACATAAGCCCGCAGCTGATGGCAAATGCTTCAGCTTCTCTGCCTTCGTTGTCGGTCTTGTTGTGATGTTTGAGCCAGTTGGTGTTGGTGTTTCTTTTAAACGATATAAAATATAATTTTGCATAACAATACTAATGCTAATACCTACGCTAAGATCACATTCATGCATATGATGGGGCGCATGTTATATATCTCTACAAGAAATATGTGAAAATAAAAACAAAATGAGAAATATGCCGAACTTACTATATGATATAATAGCAGCCAATTTTTAGAAAATATTGTTCATGTCGCCAAAGAAAAATCAAGTTATTTCCCTTGCGCGGGAAGATACATTTTCATGATGGAAAGTCACTGCCCAGATTCAATGCAGTAATGACGGTATTTTCTCATTGACACACGCGAAACGCGATACATATAAAGCATCGAATATTTTTATTTTAGGTTTTGTCCCGCCAGGGCTGTATAGAAAAATAACGTTAGCATTCATTTTATGTTATATTGCTTTTTATATTTCATTTTAAAATAATAAAGCGATTATGGTGGCATCATGAAGAGAATCTCTCTCAGAATCCCTCGTACGCTTCAAACGAGTATATTTTACAATTTTCTTTTTGTTACTCGCACTTCCAGCCGGTTTCTGTTCTCCAATCGAATACATATTTTTAAATCGGGAATGATGATGGCAGTTTTTACTAATGCACGAAAATAGCAGATGACAGTTAACTATAAATCAGCAAACACTCATACATCATTTGTATACGTATGCAAAGAAAAAAAGATAAATTGAATACACACCAACGCATATATTTTGGTTTCGGGTCCATATATTAATCTCCTTTTGAATACCCCCAAAGATGTATTATTGACTGCATAAAGATACATTAAACATTAGAATATATAGGATTCCTGAGTCCATACATGTAACTTAACAACTTTAAAGCTATGGCCATGCTCAGAAATTCTTTTTGATACCTTGAAGAGCTACCATATTGACTAATAAATTTTTTGAATTTTTTTAAACACGAGTAACCGACTAGTAAGAAGGTTCTTTCAAACTTCGAGGTACCACTTCAAAATTAAAATTATTATAATCTACATGTTCATGACTCGTTAAAGTTTGAAAAATCCCAGGGTTTGGAAAAAGGGATCTACGAAGAAATATATTATATACAATTTGTCTCTTTCTATTTAGCAGGTTTGGAACTATAGGTATAGTAGTAGAAAATATTACCTTTTACGAAAATTTTTAATAAAATCCATGATTACCGATTTGTATTTTCTTCTAAAACGAAACATTTTAATGAATTTGTCTTTACTAATAAAATCATTAGTTTTTCTTTAGTAGATCTGGATTTCCAGATTTTCAAAAAAATTTCGCGAAAACAATTCAAATCTGCATACCTCCGGAAAATCGCGATTTAAAACTTACTAACCCAAACTAGATATAGCAATAGAAAATATTTCTTTTAACTCAAATAAAAACAAATCGATGTGAACCGATTGCCCTTTTCTTCAAAAAATCGAAAAATGTTAAGGAAATTGTCGTTACTAGGAACTTCTATTATTATTCCTATTTTAATATTCTCATCGAATAAAATTGTTTTATCTATTTTTTCTATATATTCAGAACTTTTTATTCCTGGTCTTATTCCATAAATATAAGCATATTATACTTATATTTTTATTAATTTTTCTTTAGTCGATTCGTATTTTCAGCTCTTCAAAAAAATTTCGCGTAAAAAATTCATATATAACACAAAAACCAAAAACAAACACTACTCCACAGAAATTATACACAAGCCAACTAGACAAGCAATTTTAACAAAATTCAAGAGAACAAAACAAATATTACTTTATAGAAATTAGACACAACCAAACAACATTGAAAATAAAAAAAAAACTAAAAAAAACACACACATTAAAAATAGACAGAAAATTGAAAGAAAGTACTGGAAAACAATAATGAACATTATTTCATAGAAATCGACACAAATAATCGCCATTAAAAATAAACGAAAAAACAACGCAACAAGAAAAATTAGATTAAAATTTAAAGAACCAAAAAGAAACATTAATCCCATAGAAATTATACATAAACAACATTAAAAATAAGAACCAACAGTCTTTTTCACAAGCAAAATGGAGGAGCAACAGGAGAACAAAATAAATAAATAATATTACTTTATAGAAATTAGACACAATTAAGCAACATTGAAAATAAATAACTCACATTAGAAATAGATGAGAAATTTGGAGAAAATATAGGGGAAGAATAGAAACGAGACACAATCAATATAAAAAACAAATGAAAAACATAGCAACAAGAAGGTTTGGTCAAACATTTACAAGAGCCAAAAGCAAACATTACTCCACATATATTATACACAAACAAAATTAAAAATAATGAACCAACAAACTTTTTCATATGCAAAAAGACGAAAAATCCTGACAAAATTAAGGAAAATAAATCAAATATTAATTTACAGAAATTAGACACATTCAAACAGCATTAGAAATAGGCGACATATTCAAAGAAAATACAGGATAACCATAATAAACGTAATTTCATAGAAATAAGATACAATCGACAATAAAAATAAACGAAAAAAACAAAGCAAAAAGAAAGATTGTAAAAAAATTGAGAAAAACCAGAAATAAACAATATTGATAGAAATTATACACAAACAGCATTAAAAATAAAAAAAACAACAGACTTTTTCATATGCAAAAATGCGAGTAATTTTGACAAAATTAAGGAAATTAAATCAAATATTAATTTATAGAAATTAAACACATTCAAACAACATTGAAAATAAACAACACACATTAGAAATAGGCGAGAAATTCGGAGAACATATAGAGGAAGAATAATAAACATTATTTCATAGAAACGAGACACATTCAACATTTGAAACAAACGAAAAAACGAAAAGCAACTAGAAGAATTGGACAAAAATTTACAATAACCAAAAATTCACATTACCTACTCTATATCAATTATACACAAACAAAATTAAAAATAAAGGACCGACAGACTTTCTCATATGCAAAAAAGTTTTTACAAAACTAAAGAAAATAAATGAAGTATTAATTTATAGAAATTAACACATTGAAAATAAACAACATTAAAAAAATAATACGCCTTAGAAATAGACAAATAATTCGAAGAAAATGCAGGAGGAAAATAATAAACGTTATTTTATAGAAATAAGACATAATTGACATTAAAAATAAACGAAAGCAAAAAAGAAACATTGGACAAAAATTTACAACAACCAAAAACAAACATTACTCCATAGAAATTATACATAAGCAACATTAAAAATAAAGAACCAACAGACTTTTAATACGCAAACTAGAGGAGCAATTTTACCAGAGTTCAGGAGAACAAAGCAAATAATATTACTTTATAGAAATTAGAAACAATCAAACAACATGAAAATAAATTACATTTTAAAAAACAACACATATTAGAAATAGACGAGAAATTGGGACGAAAATATAGGAAAACAATAAACATTATTGCATACCCTCGGAAGCTCGTGATTCAAAACTTACTAACCCAAACTAACTAGATATGGTTGTAGAAAATATTACTTTTTACGCAAATTAAAAAAAACGATGAGTACCGAATTGCCATTTTTTTCGAAAAATCGAAACATTTGAAGGAAATTGTCTTTACTAACTAAATCATTAGTTTTTCTTTAGTCGCTCCAGATTTCCGGATCTTCAAAAAAAAATCGCGAAAAAAATTCATACCTGCATACATTCGGAAAATCGTGATTTAAAAGTTACTACCGAAAATTATAGATATAGTAGTGGAAAATATTACTTTTTACTTAAATATAAAAAATCGATGAGCACCGATTGGCCTTTTCTTCAAAAAATCGAAAAATGTTAAGGGAATTGTCTTTACTAATTACATTTTATTTACTCGATCCATATTTCCAGATCTTCAAAAACACGCGTAAAAAATTCATATATAACCCAAAAACCAAAAACAAATACTACTCCACAGAAATTATACACAAGCCAAATAGACAGGCAATTTTGACAAAATTCAAGAGATAAAACAAATATCACTTTATAGAAATTAGACACAATCAAACAACATTGAAAATAAACAATATTAAAAAACACACACATTAAAAATAGACGAAAAATTCGAAGAAAGCAGAGGAAAAGAATAATAAACATTATTTCATAGACATGACTGAAATGAGACATAATCGACATAAAAAATAAACGAAAAAACAACGCAACAAGAAGAATTACATTAAAATTTAAAAGAACCAAAAAGAAACATTAATCTCATAGAAATTTTACATAAACAACATTAAAAATAAGAACCAACAGTCTTTTTCATACGCAAAATAGAGGAGCAACATGAGAAGAAAATAAATAATATTACTTTATGGAAATTAGGCAACTTCAAACAACATTGAAAATAAACAATATTTAAAAAGCACACACACACAGTGCAAATAGACGAGAAATTCGATAAAATACATGAAAACAATAATAAACATTATTTCATAAAAATGAGACACACTCAACATTAAAACTAAACAAAAAAACCACGCAACAAGAAGAATTAGATTAAAATTTGAAAGAATCAAAAAGAAACATTAATCTCATCGAAATTATACATAAACAACATTAGAAATAAGAACCTACAGCCTTTTTCATACGCAAATTAGAGGAGCAACATGATAACAAAATAAATAATATTACTTTACAGAAATTAGATACAATCAAACGACATTGAAAATAAACAATATTTAAAGAGTACACACACATTGAAAATAGACGAGAAATTCGAATAAAATACCTGAAAACAATAATAAACATTATTTAAGAGAAATGAGACACAATCGACATTAAAAATATATGAAAAAACAACGCAACAAGAAGAATTAGATCAAAATTTAAAATAACAAAAAAGAAACATTAATTCCATAGAAATTATACATAAACAAAATGAATAAGAACCAATAGTCTTTTTCATGCGCAAAATAGAGGAGCAACAGGAGAACAAAAGAAAAATAATCTTACTTTATAGAAATTAGACACAATCAAACAACATTAAAAATAAAAAACACACATTAGAAAAATATGATAAATTTAGAGAAAATATAGGGAAGAATAGAAACGAGACACAATCATCATAAAAAAACAAATGAAAAACAAAGAAACAAGAAGAACTGGATAAAAATTTAAAGAAAACATTAATCCGGCTATACTATACACAATCAAAGTTAAAAATTTAAACCCAACATATGCAAAAAAGACGAATCATTTTGACAAAATTAAGGAATATAAAACAAATATTAATTTACAGAAATTAGATACAATCAAACAGCATTGAAAATAGATAATATTTAAAAATCAGCACACATTAGAAATAGACCAGAAGTTCGAAGAAAATACAGGATAACAATAATAAACGTAATTTCATAGAAATGAGATACAAGACATTAAAAATAAACGAAAAACCGAAGCAAAAAGGAACATTGGACAAATATTTAGAAGAACCAAAAACAAACATTACTCCATAGAACTTATACGCAAACAGCATTAAATATAAAATCAAGACTTTTGCCTGTGCAAAAGGGCGAGCCAAATTAAGGAAAATAAATCGAATATTAATTTATAGAAAATAGACACATTCAAACAACATTGAAAATAAACAACACACATTAAAAATAGGCGAGAAATTCGGAGAAAATATAGGGGAAGAATAATAACCATTATTTCATTGAAACGAGACACAATCAACATTAGAAACAAACTAAAAATCAAAGTAATAAGAAGAACTCGACAAAAATTTGCAATAACCAAACACAAACATTACTCCATATAATTTATACCCAAACAAATTTAAAAATAAAGAACCAACAGACTTTTTCATATGCAAAATAGAGGAGTAAATTCGAAAAAATGAAAGAAAATAAATTAGATATTAATTTATAGAAATTAGACACAACAAAATTTGAAAATAAACAATATTAAAAAAATAACACGCATTGGAAATGGACGAAAAATTCGAAGAAATTGCAGGAGAAAAATAATAAGCGTTATTTTATAGAAACACAATCGACATTAAAAATAAGGGAAAACACAAAGCAAAAATAAATATTGGACAAAAATTTCCAACAACCAAGAACAAACATCAGGCACTCCATAGAAATTATACATAAGCAACCTTAAAAATAAAGAACCAACAAAATTTTCATACGCAAAATAGAAGAGCAATTTTGACACAGTTCAGAAGAACAAAACAAATAATATTACCTTATAGAAATTAGACACAATAAAACAACATGAAAATAAATCACATTTTAAAAAACAACACATATTAGAAATAGACGGGAAATTGGAACGAAAATATGGGAAAACAATAAACAGTATTGCTTAGCCTCGAACACTCGTGATTCAAAACTTACTAACCCAAACTAACCCAAATTTTAGATATAGTAGCAGAAAAGAATGCTTTATACGTAAAATTAAAAAAAAATGTGTACAGATTTGCCTCTTTTCAAAAAATCAAAACATTTTAGGGAAATTGTCTTTAGTAAGTAATTCATTAGTTTTTCTTTAGTCCATCCGGATTTCCAGATCTTCAGAAAAATTCGCGAAAAAATTCATATCTGCATACCCTCGAAAAATCGAGACTCAAAACTTACTAACCCAAACTAACCCAACATTTGCAGAACATCCAGAACCGGTGTCGACCGTTTTCAAGATGCGGAGTTAAGTGTAAGAATCAGGACTTCTTCTAAAACATTTCTTTCATCTTTCACAAGTGAAATTAGAAAGCAATTTAAAGGCAAAAAATATGCTATTTTTATTCTGTCTGCGTCTGCTAGTATTAACAAATCAATCAAGGAAGAAACGAGCCAAAGGGCTTTGGGGTCGGGATATTTGCAAAAATCGAGCCTAAGGTGTTTACTTACAATAATTTTTTAAAGGAAATGTGACGGATCATGAAATATATTTGTATTACTTGGGGTGTGCAGCGAGAGCTTCCAAAATCAACTTAATATTTTGTGACTCAGGTTAACCCTCTATCATATCGAGTACGTGAACTGAATTTTGCTGGTGAGAGGCTTACACTAAACTTACATTATGGTAATTTTAGTTTAGTACGCATAAAGCTATCTTTGCTGCATATGTGTGCCCGATCACAAACCATTATTTCGGATTCCAGCTTAGTTTATAAATAATGAGAACGCGAAATGTAAAATTCGAATACAAAAAGCTTAGCGATCCAACGAATAGGCAGACCAATATTTTAACCGATATGAACACCGCCGGATCATCGTATCGTCAGATATCGGATACATAAAAATTCACCCTGCTTAGTCGTCCAATGCATGTCCCAAGTGAATGTCCATTAATTTGATTTGTTTTCAGGTATGTACTATGGAGCCAGCATCTGCCTAGTATCATTCGCATCTGGACTGTCTGTCGTAACCCTCAACATTTACCACAGAGGAGTCAGAGGTCAAGAGGTTCCCAATTCAATAAGAAATATTGTTTTGAAAAGGATCGCTCCTCTAGTTTTTATCAAATTTGATAATAAGCCGAAAGAAACTAAGATGCAGGTAATATATGGAAACGTTTATTATCTGGGTTAACAGCTAAAAAAAATTAAATTAAAATAACTATAATTTATAAAAGATTCTGTAGATAATTTCCTGATTCCGAAATGATTCCATGGTTTGTTATTTATTAGGAAATCAATCCTAGAACCGGTACTCGCCTAGATTCGCAATGGCCCTGGTCGGAGCTACCATCGTCCCAAGAAGATGGTTGCTGCCTGCAGCAGCGCACGCAGAGGTCCCCCAGGTTCGTATCCAAGTCGAGGGGCGACGATATAGGTAAGCAGGTAAATAAGGTCAAGTATTTATAGTAGATTCATTTCATTTCTCCAATTATCCTAAACAAAAAATTGTTAACAATGAAACACAACTAACCGAAGCTAGTACAAGCTAATTGAAGCTAACCCCACACTAAGCAAAAATAATGAAGGAAAGCGTGCGATTTTTTACTATCTATACATTCCCAAGAAGCGGTGGCTATTTCATAGCACCTACTAACCCTTTATATTTTTTTCATTTCAGATTTATTTGAAAAACAAATAATGAGGGTTCTCAACAGAGTGGAACAGAACATCGAAAAAACCGAAATTCGCATTTCCGAGCAAGAGCGGAAGGAACTTACCGAGCTAGAATGGAAGCAGACATCGATAGTATTAGATAGGCTTTTGCTAGGAGCGTTCTTTTTTATCACTATAATTACATCTACCACTATTTTATGTAGGAGCCCTCAAGATGTGGATGGAAGCTAAAACATTTTCGTGTAGTACAAAATTTGAGCAATCGCTCCCAAATGCGAATAAAGGCATATAGAAAAATGTCATGTTTTGTATGCTCAAAGGTGAAATGCATGTCGTTTCCTCTAATTGATATTAGCGTTTGTTTAGTGATTCAACTGAATTTTATATAGTTCATATAAGTAGGGGAAGTTCGGGTAGCCACGGACGTCAGGCAATAAAAACACATGTATGCTTGATCAAGACTTCTATTGCCATTCTTTTCACAAATTTCTGTAATATTTGAAAGCTTCTGGAAAGTATTGAGTAGCCAGAAGTCAAGTCAAGCCAAAGAGTAGTTTGATATGGAAGGAAACAAGTTCCTGTTGACAAAGCATTTTAAATAGTATAAACACACAAAATTAGGGCTAATTAAGGATACACCTCATAAACACGGAAGTATAAGTCAAGAAAATAAAGTTACATAAATAAAACAAACACACAATCAGATCAGCTCAAAACTGAAAGAAATCGATAAGCGAAAACAAAAACAAATTAAAAGCATCAACGTTTTTCATTAAAATACTCCTCTACAGTGTAATATGCTTTTTCCACATGCAATTTCCTTGTTTCTTTTTTAAAGTGCTCTGAACTGTTAAGCTCCTTAATATAATCAGGCAAATGATTAAATAATTTCTTAGCATTACAGAAAAAACTTTTTTATTTGGGTTGTTGAGGATGAATGAATGATCTAGGGGGGGCGTTAATACATTGCGACCTGTACAGATCTATTATGTCCCCTTCCATGGTGCTTCCGTTGATGTGATTCTCAATCAGAGTACTTCATCCAGCTTCAGTGATTTGATAAAAGCAAGTAGTCTGGATGGTTCTATGGATGAAAGTTCCTCCTGTTCGACGATGCCGCACCAGAGAAGGTGTTCCTTGTTTTCAATTTTGATTCTCTCCAAGTGCCCTCTTAACCGCAATGGCCCGTCAGAAAGCCGGTGAGGATGCGGAGATTGTTCTTACTCAGTGTTATAAAGTGTTTTGATCTTCCTGGGTGAGGAGGTCCTAGAAACATCTTTGATTGCCTTAACCCTGGAAGGCGCTCCCATAGACTGATCCATTTGGTTCGCTCTTCTTTCCTGAATTCTTCATGTAGGTGTGCGTCCCTATGCCACAGGAAGGTTCCGGTTCTAAAAGCGGAGTTTGTGCTCCTACTCTTGCCAATTGGTCTGCTTTTTCGTTGCCTTCTATCCCAGCGTGTCCTGGTATTCATTGAAGGGATAATTTTTTATTCTTGCCTATTTCATTTAGCCTATCTAGGCATTCCCACACCATTCTGGAGCTGATTGTTGTTGAGCTCAGCGCTTTGATGGCTGCTTGACTGTCTGAGAAGATGACAATCTTCCTATAGTTTCTGTCGAGGTTGAATTGCGCACATCTTCCTATGGCGTTAATTTCCGCCTGGAATATGTCCGGGTGTTTTCTCATTGCTTTGGAGAATTAGGTTCGAGATATTATGTCGTTCACTCCCCTTCTCGTTAGTGCCCTCTTTACAGCCACGTGGGATGTATTATCGAAGGCTTCTGCGATTTCTAGGAAAGCGCTGTGCGCGATTTCTTTCTCATTTAGAGTTTCCCCATGCTGGCCAGTTGGAACAGTGCGGTCTCTGGGGACCTGCCCAATCTGTATGCATGCTGGCTAGCATTCATCGGCCGCGTTTCTAAGGTAATAGATCTGATGTAATTGTCTACTACCTTCTCCATATTCTTGAGTAAGAATGACGTGAGACTGATTGGTCCGAAATATTTGGGGTCAGTCCCATCCTTCTTTCCCTATCTTCGGGATGAAGGTGACTATCGCCCTTCTCCATGCTTTAGGTATGAATCCCATAGCCATACAGCTTCTGGTGTGGTAAAATTTCTCTTTTTCCCCTGTGTGTGTTGGGCTGGGAAGATTTCATCCACCCCTGGCGATTTGAGTGGTTCAAATGCCCATTTGAGTCACCCAGCAGTGAGTACCGTTTTTGCAATTACCCAGTCATCCCTAGTGGGTCGCCTTGGGCTAGCTTCTTCTTCACTTAGGTTTCTTGGTTGACTACCTGGAAAGTGTTGGCTCAGGAGGAGGAGCGCTCTCTCCTTTTCTCCTTCCGTGTAGGTGCCATCCAGCTTTTTTCAGGGCCATTGACGAGCTTGTTCCCTCTTTTGACATGGCCTTGTATAGCCTCGCCGCAACTGGAGCAGAAGCGATGTTTTCGCAGAAGGCTTTAAAGTTGTTTCTTTTGGCCTTTCTGATTTCCCTGTTGTAGTTTGTGAGAGTCTCTATGTAGCCCTGCACACTCTCCGAACCTTTTTGCTCTGTTGAATAGACATCGAGTCCGGGTTCGGAGGCGTGTCAAGTTATCGTTCCACCATGGGGCCCCGTTTGGGCGTCTTTTTGTGTCAGCTGGGCAGCTGGAGTCAAATGCCCACATTACTGCCTTGTTGACGCTCTATATTTTTTTTACAGTTCTAGGTGATGCCACATTCTGCTCGGATTGATATCTTTGAGGTAGATTGGTTTTTATTCTGCTCGGATTGATATCTTTGAGGGAGATTGGCTTTATTTATTTTCCAATCTGTTCTCCTTGAATTTCTCTTGCGTTGTTCATTGGTGGTGTTGTTGAGGATATAGGTAGGGGAATATTTTGAATTTGTCTAATATTGTAAGCATGGTCACAAGGATGGGAGTATCACTATTTTCTGCCTCAACGAAACTGATCTGCAGGATTACCTACATCCTATCGCAAACATAAAACGGATTGCTCTCTTCTTCATCATAAATAAGCTATTAAACATAGATACACAACAACTAGGTACCTCACAAAGAAATGCGACATCCCAAATGAGTTTCAGCCAATATTTTGGAACAGAAGCAAAATTCACAAAAATAAAAAACAGCTAGATAAAAAGTGAAAATAGCAACTAAAAGAATTAAATTTGAAGGACAGTTTAGCGGCAAAAAAATACGCCTTAAAGACCTTATTCTACGAAAAGAGGAAGCTGTTTGCCTTGTACGCCACGAAACGTTTAATTAAGATAAGATACAGTGCCGTAAGTGCAAGGAATTAAAGAGTTCTGAAATAAGTATCTAATGGTTTTTATCAGTTTTCTTACGATTTTTTATTTGCGTTCGGAATTATACCCTCCAAATTTCTCCTACTCACGAAAAGTTACTTTCTTTAAATGTTCTGTGAATATAGTTTTCTTAACTTTTCTGTTAAATTATGACATATTTAAATTGTTTAAGGCGTCTGCTTTTAGATATCAGAACTGTGTTTATTATCAGGTAGGAAAATTACATTTTAGCATAAGTGTCCGGGGCTACCTGAACTTCTCCTAGTATTATCGCATGGTGAAGTCCGGGTATATTTAATTGTGCAGTTCTTAAATGTGACAAAAACAATCGCCAATTCTGAACAATACAATTTCGGCAGGGCTGTATTTGAAACAGTATAATTTTATGGCCAGTTATAAAAATTTGCGGTAAATTATAACAGTCATTAAAAGGGTCATTTATAGAGGGCACTGCCAAGGGTTCAGATAGATATCAATTTTGCCTGGAACCAAAAGCACCATATTTTGTTTTGCAGTTAGTCGTACCGGCATCGGCAGTGCGAATGCGAATAGCTGATCACGCAACATACTCGTACTCATACATACGCATACATACTCAGTGATTCTAAAGTTTGGTGTTCTTTTAATTCCATCATAGATGGGGGTGAGTGTTTTCTGATCTAAGTAGCATTTTCTATATATCAATACCACAAAAAGTTATTAAATAAAGTTACTCAGAGTAATGATGAGTTCATAAGAAAAATTAACAAAATTAGGCAATCAGACGCTTTAACATATAATAAATCCTTGTTGAAATAAGCCATATCTTAAATGTATTTATAATTAGCTTGTATAAACGGCTTGTAGTTTAAGTTGATAATTACTAATTGTTCATTCTTAATTGGTTTCGGTTTTATAAATCCAAAATCATGCACTTAAGAAAACATATTTTGCTCTTGTTTGCTTTGCCAAAAAAAAAACTTAAAACTTATTATTATATCAATCTGCTTAAAAAAAGATATATATTTCTGCGGCCGGCGCGGCGTCGCGACGCCGAGAAGAAATTGGAAAACCGCCTCTAAACAAGGTGTTCCGAAATTATTTGCTAATAATTAGAGCGTCATTTATTAATTGATTTTAAGGCAAAAAGTTCATATACACCTTTGTGTTAAATATAATTATAAAATTACTTTTTGCCAATTTAGTACTAGTTGACATTGTTTGTAGCATTTACTAAATTTGATATACAGCCTAGGTACTATTTATTTATGGTTGATATTAAGGGTAAAAACCAGTTTACATAAAATGTATTTCATCATTTCTTATGGAATTCGATATGCCAGGGCGTGTCTATAGGCAATAAGTTATTTAAATTAATAAAATATTAAACGTTACCTTGATAAATTTTTATTACGGAATTTCTTAAATGTATATATGTTGACCCTGAAAGGGACTTTTTGCAGCAATTCTTCACCTCATTTAGCGTTGAAAATAAGTGAAAAGCGGTTCTCTAAGTGGTTTTAAAGTAAAAGTAAAAAAATGAATTTTCTTAAATCAATTAAATCATTTAATAAGCAAAGAATAGCTTTTCTATAACAAAATAATGAAACTTTTTATAACTAAATAAACAGTATTATATCAAACAAAAAACAAAAGAGAACAAACTATTAGATTAAAAAAATATTATTTTCTAATAATAAAAGAAATTATGGAAGCATTGCCTAACAAGGAGAACAGAAAAAGAAAAAAATATAATTTTTAAAAGCTTAATACATATATGAAGATTACAAACGCGTCGAACTGCCATGCCAACATTGAAAAATATTTTCAGGGAAATTTACATCTTTTCTGTCAATTTACACTTTTTCTGGCAATTTGCACTTTTCTGTAAATTTACACTTTTTCTGTAAATCTTCACTTTCTCCGTCAATTTACACTTTTTCTACCGATTTCTACCATTCGCGTCTAGGCACACCAATTTTGAGCCTTCACGCATGCGTACGTGCTAATTCATATATTTTTCAAAGTTGTTTTATTCTTGTTTTTTTCTTGATTTTGGACACGCCTTGGGTTAGTTTTGTTTGGTTGCGCCCCCGGAGCGATCGCTGCTGCCAAACGCGCAGACCATTTACACTTTTCGGACCTGCGCATTTGGCAGCAGCGCAGTGTTATAGTTCTAATATATCACTTCGAGCATTGTCCTCTGCTTCGCTCGCTTCGGGGGCGCAACCAAATAAAACAAACTCAAGGCATGCCCAAAATCAAGAATAAAACAACTTTAGCACCCACGCATGCGTGAAGGCTCAAAATTCGTGCGTCTAGACGCGAATGATAGAAATCGGAAGAACACGAGTAAATTGATAGAAAAAATTGAAATTTACAGAAAAAGTGTATGTATAGAAAAAGTGTAAATTTACAGAAAAAGTGTAAATTGACAGAACAAGTGTAAATTGACAGAAAACTGTAAATTGGCAGAAAAAGTGTAAATTTTCCTGAAAATATTTTTCAATGTTGGCATAGCAGCTCTACGCTTTCGTTACCCAAAGAAAGAAAACACAAAAACCAGGATCAGGAGCTTAAGAAAATTACAAAGCTTATCGGGAATTAAAATAGTTAATTGTTTTACTAGGCAGCAAAGTAGTAGGAGTAGGAATTCAGCTAAGGCAGTCAATCTACTTTGCTGCCGAGTTGAACATATAATTTTTTCTCCGATTGTTTATAATGATTAATGTATATTGTATATTTGCAAATTATTACAATTCTCCCAATCCTTGTATTTTTCCTGTAGTGATAAATTAAATAAAAATTTAATAGAAATCGCAATTGTTGAAACGGTTGGTCGCTATGAAAATATGTATATGTCCATAATAATTATGGTTTGACAATTTATGTCAAACGTTTTATTCCCATGGAGACTAATCAT
>MU191254.1:1656-37032 GCA_016904865.1 Pissodes strobi | reverse complement strand
GCGCGCTTTTCTCTTCGCTATCCCAAAACAAGCAAATCCAACCCAGGCTGACCAAAACCAACCCATACTAACCAAAGCTAACCAAAACTAACCCTAATTAACCAGAGTAAAGAGACAAACGCGCTACGCGCGTTTTTCTATTCCCTGTCCCAAACTAAGCAAAACCAACCCAGACTAACCAAAACTAACACATACTAACCAAAACTAACCCGAATTAACCAAAATAAAAAGAATAGCGCGCTACGCGACCTTTTCTCTTCGCTATCATAAACTAGGCAAAACCAACTCAGACTAACCAAAACTAACACTAATTAACGTATTCCAGATTAAGCAAAAATAATCGAAACTAACTTTAATTAGGCAAAGAAGCGCATAGAGGCGAGTTCAACGTAACAAAACAAACGCACTACGCGTGATACTCTCTTAAACTAATCCAAATAATCTTTTAAATTTGTATCTATTTCAATAAACTAAATGAATTAGTTTATATGACTTATTATTAAAAGTGATCCCCTTCAAGCGTAACATCTAAGTCTAGTAAATCATATATTTGAATTATTGTTGTTTTATTAAACAAAGGCATTAAGAATCATTATTTATAAGAAGTTTACGTCCCACAGTACTTCAACACGAGGCTGTTATATTTTAGAAGCAAATAGAAATTACACTTGGCAACATCTACCCATCTATATATATAATAATGTTTTAAGAAATAGTCATGTTGAGGTTTATCTCATAAATATTATATTATGGTTTTAAAGTGCAAAAAACAGTTTTATTTGCAATTTGTATGAAAAGAAGCTTTATATTATGTTATTATTAATCTTCTGCGATCATACCTTAGGACAAAGTGTACTGGAATTGTGTTTATTAGGAAAAAATGTATGTTAAATTTTAATTTTTATTTTCAATTTATTTTGAGAAAATATGCTTCATCCGCAATTTTCTTTTGGGTTAATGTGACCCATTTGATGTAATCTTTCCATAGAACCCAAAAAATGCTGCAAAATCGACTGTGCTCATATGACACCAGAACCAACAAGGGTAAGTATCATAACTTGTGTGATATATTTTCAAAGCCGGTTCTTATGATTAGTGCAATGGACATTGGACAGCACTAATAATCCCGAAAAATATATTTAATAACTTAATTTCAGTTTGTCTATAAATTTCCAGATTGAAAAAATAAATTATTCTAAATCGTCTTCATTCATTCTAAAGTAATTTCAGTAAAACTTCATGAATCGAATTTTTAATCGTATCAATTTCATAATGCTATTTTTATTATTATGATATTCTCATGTTTACGCATTCAAAACCTACAAAGTTTTAGTATCATGCTGAATACAATAAATATTCTCATATGACAACGTATTATCTGCAGAACTAATTATATTGCACTAAAATCAACAATTTTTCTTGAATTTTAAATCGTTTCCGATGTACTTGACGCGTTTCTAAGAAATTCGCCACATTTTGTACCACAAGATGTCGCGTCGTGTAACGCACATAGCGAATAGGAGAGCTTGAAATGTGGTAGGAATGTAAGATTGGTGATTTTTTTCTAGAGAAAGAAATTATTTTGCATTTAGAAATATTTAATTCCATTCTATTTGTTACGCACCATTCGGAAATTTTGTTGGCTTCAAGCTGCATCAGTGAACAGTCATGAGCATTGGTGACTTTTCTAAAAATTTTCAGATCATCCGCGTAGAAAAGAAATTGACAATTGGTAAATATGTAAGGTCATTCATTAATGAATAAAAGAAATAGAATCGGCCCCAAGTGTGAACCTTGGGGTACGCCAGATGTCACTGTTATCTCCTTGGATATGGTTCCATTAATTTTAACGGTTTGTGTTCGGTTTCGAAGGTAACATGAAACCCACAACAGAAGGGGATCTACAACGCCAAAAGATTCTAGTTTATTGATCAGAATGTTATGATCTACTCTGTCGAAGGCCTTTTTAAAATCAAAATATATTGAGTCAACCTGGTTTCCAGAATCTACTACTGTTGACAAATAATGGGAGTAAATACTTAAGTTCGTTTGGCATGAACGTCCAGGTAGGAAGCCGTGCTGATGTTCTGAAAGACTGTTGTATAGATTTGACAAAAGTACATCAACGACGATAGACTCGAGAGCCTTGGCCATACAATCAAGGCCGGATATGGGTCGATAGTTGGTTACGTCCCCTCTGTTGCCGCCCTTGAATATAGCAGTTATATAGGCTGATCTCCAGAAGGTGGGAAACTCACCTGCGCTAAGAGAAAGCTGAAATAGGTAACTAAGTGGGACTGCTAGGGTGGGACTACAGTTTTTAACGAAGATTGGTGGAATTTCATCCGGTCCTGCACCTTTTTTTCGTCTAATTTGATCAGTTTCTCAAACACGATGGTACTGTTAATATCTATGTTAGCAATAACAATATTATTAAGGGAGCAAGAAGGGCTGTCAATGATTGTGGCATCAGACGTGGTAAATACCGACTTGAAAAAAATCTGCAAAAAAGTCTGCAATGACTTTAGGGTCACCAGAGTCGACCCCTTTAAATTCTAATTTTGCAGGCAAACCGGCAGTATTACGTTGAGATCTTAAGTAGGACCAAAACGCTTTCGTGTTATTTAGAATGTGATTTTGTGTAGTGCAAATGAAGATATCATAATCTTTTTTAATCGAGGTTTTCGACTGTGATCTTAGTGTTTTGTAATGGGACTCATCACAAGCCAATCTTGTACTCTTATACTTTTTAAATGCTTTGTTCTTATTCTTAATCAGAGCAATTGTTCCCTTTGAGAAATAATGAGGGTATTTTAAAGTCAAGACTCTTGTTTTTGGGACGTATAGAACGATTGCGATGTTTAAAATAGTGTAAAACATGTCAAGGGCGTTATTTATGTTATTGTAATGCATGAAACTCCAATCTATTATTTCAAAGTAGTCATTTCATTGATTGTAGTCTGCTTCATGAAAATTGTATTTAAAAAGTTGCAAGTCCGATGTATAATTTTCTAAAGAGTCTGTGCAGAAATCTATTATTAAGGCAGGATGATGACAATCGACTTTAGTTGTTAAAGGTGACCTATTTTGTGATATAGACATGTTACAGTAGTTTGAAAAAACCAAATCCAACTTAACATTATTAGAATTACATACTTTATTATGCTGAACAAGGTCATAAAAACATACACAGTCAAAAAGTATTTGTTCACATTCATTGTTCGAGGTAAATATTCTCTCCACATCATAGTCAATATTGGTGGTAAGTAGATTAAGACAGGTGTCATGTTCAGCTTCAATTTTATCACATGTTTCGATCTCGACAAACGAATTTGTATAATTAGGTAAGTTAAAGTCTCCAATTAACAAAACTTTAGACGTAGGATAGTCATCTAATATATAACTTACTGATGTTGCAAAGTTCTCATAGACCTCGGCCTTGGAAGCTGGTGGCATAAAAGTTGCTACATCAAGCAGTAAAATTCACAGGAGGTCATTAAAGCTATTATTAAGGTATTCCTCTACTGAATAAAAGGCCCTTTGCAATAAATAGCCCTTAATCTTTATAGAAAATTTTATCACATCAGCCTCTCCAATCTCCAATGGAAGTACATTAAAAAATTTTATACCATGGTAGTCAGTTCCTCTTCTGGTCCTTGAAAGTCTGTGAAAATCAGGGCGTATGTTATCGCGATTGCGAGTTGAATGGTCATTGAATATCACCATGTGTGGAAAAAAGTGATAGGTTGGACCTGACATATTCAAGGCATCTTAATATGTATACTGAAGGAAATGTTAAGATTTTGAGTTCCCCAAAACACCGACGACAGCAGTCACGGTATCCAATCCCCGCAATAATACGTATGCACCTACGTTGAAAGTCTGAAAACTTTACTTGAACATAAGCGATGAGAAGTAACCGTGATAGGCCGACGTCAGCATTGTAACAGACACACATCGCGACAACACCCTTATTAAATTAATTATTTTGGATAATCCACCACACAGCTGCGTTACATGCCCCTCCCAGGTAAGTTTAGAATCGAGTGTAATCCCTAAAAACCTCACATGAGTAGCGTTCTGCCTAAGAGTGAAATTTAGGTTTTGGGTTTTAGATCTGTTCAGGCTTAGCCGATTTGCCAAAAACCAGTTCATTAAATTTGCCTGAGTGGCACCAATTGTTTCTCCCAAGGGGTTGGATGGGTGATATTTATGAATGTTGGTAGTATCATCGGCAAATAGTATTAGTGTTGAAGTATCCTGAAATTTTGATAGATCGTTTATATATATAACAAACAGTAAGGGCCCCAGAACCGACCCCTGAGGTACCCCATGCTTTAACTGTAGTCTCTGTGACTTATTATGTTTGTACAACACATACTGAGAGCGTTCAGAGAGATAGGATTTGATCAATAAAATGCTTTTGTGATCAAAGTTGTAGTGATGCAGTTTCTGAAGCAAGATGTCGTGTGATACGCAATCAAAAGCTTTTGTTAGGTCATAAAAGGATGCGTAGGTGTCCAGACCCTCTTCCATGGCCTCAGTTATATAGTCTGTAAGACTGTTTATCGCCAGTGTGGTCGCTTTTTTGTTCCGAAAACCAAATTGTCCCTGAAAAAATAAGTTATGTCTTTCAAAGAAGTCCACAATTTGATCCTTAATGATCGGTTCAAAGATTTTGGAAAAAATGGGTAGTATAGAAATGGGGCGATAATTCGTTAAGTCATTTGAAGATCCCTTGTTTTTAAATATCGGAATAACCTTTGCATCCTTTAGAGCTAAAGGAAAAGTTCCAGCGTCAATACAACCATTAATCAGTTTTGTTAAGGGCAGTATCAATAGATTTTTCAGTGTTTTTACAATTTTTGTGTTAAGACTGTAGCAATCTTTACTTTTACTTTTTTTTAGATTTAAAAATTTGTGTCTCACCTGGTTAAAAGTTGTTGGCATGACACAAAATTTCTCAGTATCAGGTGGGTCAGAGAGAAACTCATTAAATGTTTTGTCCGTTGTTGGTAGCTCAGATATAACCTCATCAGCTATATCAATGAAAAATGAGTTAAATGTTTGTGCATTTAACGTGTCAGACACGTGACAGTAAGGTGTAGGTTTTTTTACTATTTATTATGTCCCACATTGCCACCTGGGGATTACCTGAGTTTTTTATGTAGTCATCATATGCCTTTTTTTTGCGTTACACATTTTAACCCTATATTCATTTTTATATTTCAGAAAGTCTTCTTTGCTAACTAAGGTAGGATTTTGATTAATTAAAGAGCAGAGTGTGTGGAGTCTCTCCCTCATTTCCCTTAGGTCATTTGTGTACCAGTTGACTGTTACAGATTTTTGCCCCTGATCCATTACCATTCGAGATTTTAGTGGGAAGCATTTTTCTGCCGCCTCAGTAACGATGTTAACAAAAGTTTGAAATCTGTCATCTATAGGTATGTTGTGATTATTCAGAAAATCCCATTCAACCTCCTCAATCATGCTATACAAGAGAAATAGCCCCTCGTCTGTAACAGGCCTATAATTAATTCTAGTTTTGTGGGGTGTATGTGTATTGAGTAAATTGTAGTTAAGAATAATGCCCATGTGGTCAGATAGATGATGAAGATTAAAAGGTTCAGTGCTGACATTAGTGTTATCAATATTTGTAAAAATGTTATCGAGGCATTCAAGTCCTCGAGTAGTAAAATTAATCGTTTTAAACAACCCATAACCCTCAAAGAAATTGCAAAGTTCTAGTGCTCTACGATCCTGACCCAAAAAGTGAACATTGTAGTCACCAGTTATTATGATGTTCAGTGAGAGATTTAGACTGGTAAGAATATCTGATAAAAGTTCTAAGAACCTATCAAAATCTCCATTGGGAGATCTGTAAACTGTAACCAGCTGGGTTGCAGACTGTTTTAAAAATACTCCTGTTACCTCACAGCTTAATTCCTCCGAAAAGCTGGATATGTTCAAATCATGATAGTCAATATCACCCCTCAAATAAATGGCAACCCCCCCATGACCCTTCACAGACCTGCAATAACCAGAAGCGGCCCTATACCCTTCAATTGGTAATACTGAGAATTCATGTGCACGTAGCCAGTGCTCATTAAAACATAAACATTCAAAAGAATGTTCTCTAAGGAATAACTCAATTTCTACAATTTTGTTGCGAATACTCTGGATATTGGCATGAAACACAGAGATGTTATGCAACAGCCTGTTCTCGGATAGTCAGTTTGGATTCAGAGCTGGAAAGTCAACGACCTTGGCTGTCCTTGGGTTGTTGCGATATATAGCGGAGGCCTTTGAGGAGGGGAAGTATGTTAGTGTAACGTGCTGTGACCTCTCCAAGGCCTTCGACTGTGTCTCGCATAATATTCTCCTCGATAAGCTGAGGTTCTATGGGATTGACGAGACTAGTGTCCGTCTGCTGAGTAGCTACTTGGGAGAACGTACGCAGTTGACCTCATATGGGGGAAAGCTGTCAAGTGAGGCTGGACTGAAGTACGGTGTGCCTCAGGGCTCGGTGCTAGGTCCTCTTCTTTTTTTAATATATGTCAATGACATAAATAGTTCTGTTCCGACATCGAAGGTTATGTTGTTTGCCGACGATACATCTGTTTCGGAGTCTGACGTATGCATGGAGAGGTTAACTGAATGTGTGAATGCTAGTGTGAATGAACTGAAGGCTTGGTTTGCAGCTAATAGACTGGCTTTGAATGATGCTAAGACAGAAAATATTATCTTCGGATTGAGGAGTATAGATCAGAACATTGAGGAGGTACGGTTTTTGGGAGTACATCTTGACCCAACATTAAGATTCGACAGGCATGTAGACTACATGGCTGGTCGTCTGTCCAAATGCGTTTTTTTATTAAAAACCTTAAAAAGGGTGTTGTCTAAACCGTGCCTTCTCCAGGCTTTTCATGGTGTTTTCCAGTCGGTGGCCTGTTACGCTGTCTTGACATGGGGTCACTCCTCACAAGCAGCACGAGTCTTTGGACTGCAGAGGAGGGCTGTGAGGGTCGTTGCAGGTCTTGATTACAGGGCTGATACAAGGCAGACATTCAAAGAGCTAAATATTATGACAATTCCATCAAGATACATATATGAATGCCTTGTCTATTGTCATCGAAATTTCAGCGACTACAGCCTTAATAATTGTTACCACGAGTATCCTACTAGACATGGTAATCAAATAAGAACTGATTACCATAGACTTGAAAGAACAAGAATGTCAACAAATTACTTGGGTCCAAAGTACTATAATCACCTACCCATTAATCTGAGGGGTCTGCCAGAGAAATCTTTTAAGTCCAGTATAAGGGGAATTCTACTGCGGAATGCCTTTTATAGTGCTCGGGAGTTCTTGGAGTTTGAGTTTTTATAATCTGCTTGTCTGCATGGCTCCTGCTGGGCATGTAGTGTGGGTTAGTGCCGGTCTTGATTGCTTCTGGCCCTGGCTCGTTCCGGCAGATACGCTGCGGGCTGAGACCGAGCCGTTTGTAAATGTTCGCCAATGTATAGGTTTTTAGAGTGTTGGTGTTTGTTTAGTTGTATCATCTACTTATATTAATGTAATTTTAGTTGCAATGTTGTTTGGTGTATATGGTATCGTCTTAAACTGGTATTAATGCCATTTTAAATGTAATGTTTATTAGTGTTACTTAATATGTATATTTTTTAACTAAGTATTGACATAATTTATGCAACCTAAAATTATTTTCTTTTTGACGTGGTAAAATTGTTTGTAATAATTGTTAACCGTAATATATTGAATCTTGAATCTTCTTTTTGGTATCCGGTTCACCGAGTTCTGCCTTTTGGCACATTTGATCCTCAAGGATTGCACATTTGATAGAAGTAATGACATTTTTAAGTTTAAAGTTGATTTTTTTTCTCTGTTAATAGTAGCCTCCAGCGGTGGAGGCGTGGTTATAAAAAATTTCTATCATGCATGCTCCCAACACTATTATTAGAAAAATCAAGCAAAGTAGGGCTAGTAGGATCATCTCCATCAACCCCTAGAACTTGTATCTCCCGTGGAAAACTTTTACAATATCTTCCCATAATGTGTGTATACAATAACTCTGCCAAGTCAGAGCCAAAATTATATGCATGATTAGATTCTAATACATGGTTTAAATCTATATTATTGCTATGCAAGGTTCTAAAAAGCGACAAATTACTGTCATAAATAACATCAAAATTAAGGCCCAAATAGGGGCTGGTCATAACTAAGGTGTTAGTATTTTTACATAAAAGAATAAAATTATTTAAAATATGGGTCGAAGAACATACACCGTTCAACCACAAAACAACTAAGTCCTTACTTGTAAAGTCATGAACTAGCGACGCCGCAGTTTTAGCGAGCTCTAAACTTGAACAACCAGGCTTCAGGAAGAATTGCAAATTGTAGGCATCACCAAATTTTGCACGTAGATGCCTTTGGAAAACTACACTATTGTATCCAGAAACAAGGAGAAATCGTGGACGATTGTCGACAGGATCTGAAGTCAACTTCTCTAAAGGTTTATTCTCTACCAGTTTGTTGTACGCAACAGTTTGACCTTCCTTTAGATAATTATCCTTTTCAGCTTCCAAGACTCTTATAGAACAAATCATTTCTTTATTCATGGTCGTCAATTCTTCAACATGTTTCTTTAGTGAATCCAAATTAAGCGAGTGTGCAAGATTTTCTTTCTCGATTGTACTTATGTTGATTAAAATATCCTTATTTAGGGAATTTAATTCATTTAATTTAAGGGTAAGTTCACATTTATCATTTTCTAAAGATGTTATTAACAACAAGAGTTCTTTTTCTTTTGTCTTAAGGTGTGATATCTCGATACTAAGCTCATCATTAAGCTTATTAAGATTGTCGAGGGATTCAGAAAACTTTTTTTCCGCTTCTGATACTTCATCCTCAAAGATTAGACTATTTCTTCGCAATCTTTCTATGTGTCTATCCTTATCTTTTAGCTCGATGAGTAATTTAGAGATTTTAAGTTCATAGTCCTCTTTTGTCTTTTCTTCCTGGCTAAAATTTGACTGACAATTATTTGAACATAAAATTTTGTATCCGCCCAATTTCAGGACATCAGAAACTCGGTCCAAACAGCTTGGATGGAAAACCGATTTACATGAAATGCAGAGATAATTCGAAAAATCTTTATTCCTGCAGCACTTAAAATTTCGGTTCATTTCGATCGATAATAAACGATGTAAATCAGGAACGCAGCTGCGCCATGAAAATGTAAACAACGACTTCCAGCCAAGGAATTGTAAGAACAAATCGAGGTAATCCTCCACGAAAACTACAGTAACTTCCAAATAAAAAGGACAAACTGACACTAAATCATATTAACAACCATATACACACAATTTTAGACATTAATTTAAACTTCAAACATTAAAAATACGCGATTGTTTGAGGAGCTCATAATGGTACATACTATTCCGACTGCGTTTGTGACTTCTTCAATATAATGGCAAAATCAGCTCCACTACGTTGGGAATTATTCACGGAACAGTGTGTTAAGATCAATGTTAAGATGGACAAGCAAATCCGCTAAACTAAATTTGGGTTCTCGGCAGTATTTATTGTAGATAAGGAGTGGAATGTTGTTTATTATAATTTTTCTATATTGACAAAATTACTGATATCCATTGTTCTTCAGTCTTTTTCCCATTGTGACTTAGTTTATGAAATTAACACGTTAAAATTATAAAATTTGGATTCTAAAACTTATTTTGAACTCGACGATATTAAAAAATTATTTCATTTTGAACTAAATACCACATAAAAAGCACGCAAACACGGAGCATGTAGAATACAGTCGCACAATCACAATTGTACATTCTTTATTAGAATTATTAATAATTTCATATATATTTATTAATAATTATTAAAAATTTAGTAGGGAACTACTAAAATATTCTATATATTTTTATTTAAAAACGAAATAACTAGTTACTTAATACAATTACATAATTAGAAATTTTCATTGAATCCTTTATATATATAATATGCAAGATAATATGGGAAAACTGGTGTGATGTAATGTAAATAACATTCACCATCATGTTTATGTTTTTTATTAATTTTTGACCTCACGACCTTTTTGTTTTTTTATAATGATTATAATGACTTGGGCGAAAATTGGGTAAAAAAGAAAGGTGCCACCTAAAATAAGTGCGGCCATACAGTGCCCACTCGGAAAAAAGATGCTGGCGACGCCACTGCACTTTCTGATCAATATGAGCAATGAAAGCCAATCTTGCACTGAAAACAACACCGAGATTGCAGACATTTTGAGCTGAAACTGTTTATTTAGTTAATGAGTTGGATGTTTTATTTGGCAGCAACAAATAATATTGTTACACTTAGGATCTAGTTTATTAGTCAGAAACAAAATGAGAAAATAGTCATACCACACATATCATACCATTCATCTTATAAAGTTATTTGTCATAGAAGATACTACTTACAGTCTGTGCTCCAGAGAGTTTCCAAATTGCATAAAACAATACTCCGCAGCCTGTAACAGCATACAAAGTGCCCCATCCCAATGCTCGTAATGCCAAACTAGCTCCCGTTTCAGGGAGTTCTCGAGTAGGTATAAAACCTTTGCCGAAGTATGTCGGATCTCGTTTTTTGGCGGAAGCTAACGTAGCCCCAAAACCGAAAACGGCCGAGGCTCCAGAGACTGCTGCAAGGAAGAGTCCAGCTAAAAATTAGATTAGAACCTCACAGACAAGAACATTTTGTTAAAAATAAATTCGTACCTTTTGCTTTGAATTCTTTTGAATAACGGTCTTTTGGCTGGTCTACGGTTTCTGTATCAACTTCCATAGCGTTTATAAGAGATTCCCTTTGAAATTTATCGTAAAGAGAAATTTCATTTTATAGTGTCTGGGTTATGTTTTTCAAAACAAAAGTGAAGTTAGTCGCTACTTATACGACTAAGCAGCACCGTCTAAAAATAGAAAGTCTAGATAGAGTAGTTCAGAGGGTGTTGCTCATGTAGCCAAGACAAGTGAGAGTAAAAGAAGACGTTTTCGAAACCCCGGTCACAGGCCTTCTGAGTTGCGCGCGCATTACATTGTTTACATACATCATATCTTTCTCGTCCAGCGAATTGTTTTCAAGTGATTTCGTAGCTCAGTGGTTGCACGCTGTGTTTTAGCATTGTATATACAATGGTTTTAGATACGGCAGCCCGGGTTTGATTCCAGTGGCAAGATATGCTTTTTTGTTTTTTAAGGCATGTTTGTAAAAAGTTTTTTTTCTTGGTTTTGGGTATACCTTGAGTTAGTTTGGGTTAGTTGTATTTGGTTGCGCCTAGGAGCGAGTGGAGAGACATGCATGAAGTGAAAATAAAATGTAAAACTCTGAAGGCCTGTGACCCGGTCCACGCAATGTTTTGTGAAGGTACATCCACCCCAAGCCAACAACACGTTGTTGTCCAAGCCCACAGTCACGTTATGGACCTTAGTTAAACCAATACAAATGAACAGGTAATGGGCGGAGCTAGATAAGCGAGGAAAAACCCTATATTTGATCTAGGGAAAACGCATGGCCCTCCATTCACTTCAGGATCGCAACCAAGTAAAACTTACTCAATGCATACCCGAAATCAGTTCTAATCTAGCAGAAAAATACTGGCTCTGTTTTCACATTTTACAAATTTCACAAATTGCATCTAGCATCGCTCATTAGCTGTCACTTTTGTGCATTCCTATTGGTTTATTTAAGATCCATAACGGAACTGTGGGGTGAATGCAAGGAAAATAATTGTTTATTATTCTTGGGGTGGATGTACTTTCACCAAATGCGAAGGTGTAACAGTAGCTCGCGCCAATAATTGATGAGAGACGAACTGGTATTCGTAATACAAGGAACATTCATTAATTACGCTTGTTCTACTTTTGGTTACGAGGGCGTAACGTGAGGTACATTTCTTTAAAATTAATGTAGCGTCTTCCGACAGCGGTCTGCTTTAAACTTTTTTGTTCGATTTCATGGCGTTGGCCTAATCGGTTGAATTATCCATGTCTTCGCGATACACTGAATTGCTTCCAACGGCCTGATGCGAAGGTCGCTGGTTCGATCGCCGTCAGTGCTGAGCTATGTTTTTAATTCTTTTTAGGGTTATGTTTGTAAAATGTTTTTTTCCTTGATTTTGGGTTAGTTTTGTTTGGTTGCGCCCCGGAGCGAGCGGAGGGCCATGCGAAATAACTTAATTATTGCCGACATTCGTCGAAGGTCACCAGAAAAGTTCAAAACAGAAGAAGAAGTGAAGACGCTAGTTAAAATTAATGGGAAATTGGAAAAAACCCTGAACATTAATCTAATCTAATTATTTTTTACATTTAATATTTCCATCTTGTATTAATAATAATGCCGTAAAAGAAATGCAAATATCAGTCACAATTTCTGACATTTGATAGGGCCTAATTTGGACGCTTAGACGACAACTCGTTCTAGCCTACGTATCGATACACGCAAATTCCTTCAGTTTCAATTTTAAATTTTCAAATTTTAAATTTTTCTTTTAGTTTGAAATTATTCACTCTCAGTTCCTTCTAAGTTGGAGTGAAGGTTTTGCGCCTATTAGGGGGATAAGCTAAATCGTTCCAGTCTTCTTTGCCTGACGTAGATCGATCCCTACCTGAGCTACATAACTTGCACGCCAACTAAAGCACGTCGTCACATGACATCACAATATCACAAAAAGTAACTTTAATACGAAAAAAAAACTTATATTATTTCTATTAATAATCTATTGTTACTTAAACACATTCAGAGTTGAAATTTAAATATTTCATATTTCATCTTATAAATGGTATAACAGGAGATCCTTTCTGCTTTCTATTGGCTTTGTGTAAGTGGCATACGGCTCGTAACGTTATAAAATAAAGAAGTTCTACTAAACTCAGGATGCTGAATCCTAGACAGAGACCAAGTAGTCCGCCTATATTGGCTAAAATTAAAGAATTTTCATAAAACAAATTTAATATTTTAAACTGAATGAGGCAAAGAAAAACGGATAAAGAGTGAAATTTTTCTAAAAGAATGTTATTTCCTCTGAATTATAATACTTTTAAATAATTATTGTATTAGTAGGTAAGTACTTACATAATATTTCTGTAAAACCATAGAGTTCGCTTTTAATTTCCTTTGTGAATTCTGATTTATAAAAGAAAAAATGCACTACTGCCATGTTTTCCCTAAAATATTTTAAAGAGATATAATTATTTACAAATTATAGGGCACGTGTTATGTTCCTTAAATATTATATTTATTGTTTGATGTTCTGTGGTACAATATACGAAAGCGTAATCGCCTTAGAGCAATTTATTGGTTAATTTATCTTTTTCTGCAAGGGAAAAAAATATTGTAACGAGCAAATTTTCTAGGCGACGCGACGTAACTTTGGAATAGGCCAGGACGTGACAACCCTGCATGGCGTAACGGGCGCGGTGGAGGGGTGATGGCGGCATTCTGATTGGCGGATGCCGATCAAGTGGCACGTGGCGGCGATGATGATTCATTATGATGAGTGTTCTTGTCAAAGTTTAATGTGAAAATATTAGTGGCTGTAATAATAAAGGCGACATAAAACGAGTTAGTAAAAAGTGTTGTTTACAGATCAGAAGAGATAACCTACGGATTGTGTTATTTGTTGTTGAGAACGGTGGAAAACGCGATTCTCGGTGAGTTGAATCACGTCGGAGTCTTCTTTTTCTTTGTGTGTGGCGGCGTCACAAAAGCTAGCAATTGGCGGGCGTTTTTGCTATCCTTGACAGTGGATTGATATTTGATAATCTTTGAAAAGTTACAATAAGTGCGTGTGCTGATTATTATTGTAAAAATTGTGGCGTATTTTAACAGTGTTCATTGATACTGGTATTTAATAGACGTTTTTGCAGTGATTGCCTATGGCGGAAGGCAGAACAGACGATTCAGAACTCGATTACGAGCCTGAATTGAGCGAGAGTAACCACGGCGAAGGTGAATCGGGCGGCGATGGAAGATGAAACACTGAAACAGTATCCATGGTGCATGCATAAGTTGTTGAAAGGCAGTTTGGCAGCTAGTATCCAGCAGATTGTGGCGGCCGAAATGACAAAGGCGACAGTTGGTACTGGCGATACCAAGCGTAACAGGAAATGGGAAAAATCAGGTGAGAGCGTTACTCAACAGATAGGGCATACTTGTGGCGAAAGGGCGGACTACACTTGCAGTTCCGGCTGTATGGGGTTAAGGGCAAGGGCAGACGGCGACATTATTGACCCTTTCGATCCTGACAGCCAGGACTGTAATGTAGCCAGGTGGTTGAACAAAATTCATCAGTTGGGCGATATTCATGGATGGTGGAACTATGGGCTAGCGTATTTTATGCAGGCGAAATTGCAAAGCGCAGCAAGGGGCTGATTTAATCGGTTCGATAAATATGACGTCTCATGAGAATACTGGAAAGCGGCTCTTAGGAAGACGTTTCCTAGCGTGCATGATTTTGCTCAGCTGCTCAAGGAAATGATCGCGAGGGTTAAATGGGACGACGAAACCATGACCCCGTTATTGGCGTTGATCGAAAGGTGAGGTTTCAGACACAAAGGCGCTTTCGTGTCTGATTGACGGCATACCTCTCGATCTACAGGCGAATGCGAGGGAATTTAGTTGCTCCTCCCCATGTGACTTGTATACTAGCTTTCTTTCCTCTTTTGACAGGTCGTCCATCAACCGGTATGGAATTGAAGGCGCGAGGAAGTCCAGAACCACACGTTGGCGAAGGCGACGAAGATTTTGCGATCTTCTGAGGCGATTCTAAAATTGAGAGAGGCGTTTGGCGAATTTGGGTACCCAAGGCGTATTATTTCCGACCGCGGGCTGGCGATTACGAGCAAGGCGTTTTCTAACTTTTTGGTAAGGCCAGGTGTAAAACTCGTGTTGAATGCACTTGCTACACCAAGGGCGAATGGTCAGGTTGAAACGCAGAAGTGCACTTTGTTACATGCAATAAAGGGGAGTGTAACATCCGAGGTTCATTGGTATGAAGGGCTACTTGACAATGTGTGAGGCCTTAATCATACCACGAATAATAGCAGTGTGTTCTTCCCGTCCCAGCTGATGTTTACACATGGTATGAGCCTGATTGGCGTGATGCCAATAGCGAATGCTCCGTTGGCGGAAGACGAGACCTATGGCGATTTAAGATCCAAACTTCTTTTGAGACAGCGAAAGGCGAGCGACAACCTAACAAAGGCTGGGCGTAAAATGAAGGGAATATTCGATAAAAGACGTAAGGTTGCAACCGCAGGTGAAACCTTTAAGGTAGGCGATTTGGTGTTATGGCCAATGCACAGATCGACAAGATCTGGTTGATTTACTGGAAAGATTAATGAGGGCATTAATGGCCGAATGTAAGCAGAAAATTTTATAGGCGACGCGACGTAACTTTGGAATAAGAACGTGACAACCCTGCATGGCGTAGCCAGCGCGGTGAAGGGGTGATGGCGGCATTCCGATTGGTAGACATGGATCGAGATGCCCGCGGCGGTGGTGTGGAGTCACAGTTTATACCGTACGGTATAAACTGTGGTGAAGTTATGAAGTGATGATTAATTATGATGAGTGTATTTGCTGTGGTTTAAGGCGAAATATTAGTGGCTGTAATAATAAAGGCGAAATAAAACGAGTTAGTAAAAAGTGTTGTTTACAATATAATAATAACGCTTACTCATAGGTCAGAAAAAATAGCTTCAGGGAGGAAAGGGAACCTGAACAAAGTAATACTTTTATAACTATTAACTTTAATGGTGTTTGGGCTTCTACGAACTAGTACCTATATATAGCAAGGAGCATTTAATTATAGTTATTAAGACAGCATGAGCATTACGACCAGACTCTTAGGTGAGTGTCGTAATGAAAGCTAGTAAAAAATAGCCATTAAATGTGAGTTGCATACCCTATTTGTACCGCAGTCATAATAAGAGAAAATACGGCTTAAAAATTGATAAATTTTAAATGTCATGGTCATGGCAATCTGCCATATTTTGCATTTTGATTGGTTATAACTCTGTACCATAATGAAACCTCAGTATCATAATGAGTCACCTTAAAGTACAAGTAGTTAAGGTACTAAATGCTTAATAAATCAGTTAAAGCAAAGTAGAATTTTTCGGATATGCAGTGACGTCATAAAAGCCCCAAAAACATATTTCTTATATAGCTGTTGACAATTAGCATAAATTCATTAAACTGTTTGCGATGCTAGAACAGCTAAAGATAGCTTTACATCCATTAAAATATTCACATATCATCAAATATTATTATCATAAAGACTTAACTTCATGAATGCAATAAAACAAAATAATAAATGCTGTTTAGGCAAATGATTTAACCAATAATTTTCAAATATACCAAGTTATTTTAAAATCTGTAATGAATTAAGAGGGACACTGACAAATGCTTTTATTTTGTTTGTTTTTTTTTGTAAACTGTAAGGGCACTAGTTACTTTAACAAAATAGCAAAAACATAATCGGTGGACGTTCAATTTGAAGCGCTGTAGATTGTAGTTTTCGGGAAAGACGTTACTTGGAAGTCCATTCCAGAGCAAGGCAGTCCTCCAGATAAAGGAGTCCTGCAACAGCGACGTCTTAGGTGTTCGCAACTGAACCGTACGTTGATGAGCAGCTTGTGGCTGACGGGTGTTTCTGTTTGGCACAACTCTGGGTGGAATGATAAGTGCCAGCTCGTTTGAACACTTAACGAAATAGGTCCGCAACTTTTCCTCGATGTTCAATCAAGGTCTTTCGTCAAATCTGGGCCATCCACAAGACGGACTACTCTCCTCTGTATGGAGTCCAATACCTTGCCTTGAGCAAGTGTTTGGATGCCGAGCTCAATACATGGAAACAGTATTCCAGAGATGGTCTTATCTGGGCCTTATGTTGAGGTGTATACAACTTTTTTGCTCTATAGAGTGCTCCTAGCTATTATGCTCATACCTTAGCGATTTTGGTGACATGATTATGCCAAAACATATTGTTTTCTACGTTGATGCCCAGCAAGCTTATGGATGAGGCCAGAGTCAGTGTTTGTCCTGTTATTGATAAGCCAAGTCCATAGAAAAGTGATTTATATAAATCAATTTTCTACGGTCAGGTCCTTCGGTGTTTGCTTTTTTTGAGTCTTTCCTGCGTTAAACTGAACATTGTTTCCTTCACCCCATTCTACGATGGCGCTCATATCCTCATTGGTGGCAGCAATCTGATTTTCTCGCTAGCGTTGGGAACGAGCAGCGGTCATTGGAGTCCGGGATATGAATGTGGATATAAGAGTACTGTCGTCTGCAAAGCTGTTGTCACAGACAGTTTTGACTAGCATATATCGATGCGTAAGTAACCCTAGAATTCGTCACCCTTCATATGGCTCCGTGCGCATTCATGGTTAATAGCGCAAAATCCTCGTAGATATTCCGGCTGATCTCGCGTCGATGGTCTCTAGATCGAGAAATTAAAATGAAATTCGCGTTGCTAAACAATTCGATTTCGACCCAATTGAATTTAGGGCGTGAAAATAAAGTCGGTGGTAAAAGGTCTTGTTTCCGGCTTTCGTAGCATACGGTTTTGGATTGGTTGATGGGTTAAGCATCGCGCGCATTTATTTAATTAACTCTGAATAAATGGGAAATTCTATTAATTGGGGTGGCTTAATGAAAACGCCCTTTTGGCTACTCTGAGTAGTTTTTTTTGGTAGATGCCTATACATCGTAATCCCAGGTTTCCGTACTCTTATTTCCTGGGATGAATTGTTGAGAGGAACATGTGTTTTGTCGTGCCGTGTATTCATTGGTGGAGCGACTTTTTTTTCGAGGTGGGAGTTCTCGTATGGCTTTCTGCTTTTCGGTTTCCCGTCGCTTGGCGTGACTGCTTGCGTCGATCTTGTGAGTCAAGCAGTCAATTTGGACTCCGGTTGGAATCAATTTTTGATTTTACCTATTAATGGGATTTTTCTGACCGGGTCATTTTTAACAGTTTCAGTCTTTGGTTGTGCCTTATCTTTTCTTAGTGTTGGTGTCTGAAACTGCCCTTTGTGGGATTTGAATGCTGCTTTTGCAAGAGACCCACTTGTCCAACTGTAAAGCCATCTAGCGATACGCAACTGGCTACACCTACACAGGGTCCTACCGTCGGGTCTACTCCTCCCGTTGGGTCCATTGCTACCGTCGGGTTATTCATTGCTATCGACGAGCATCGTTAGCGACAGAGTGTTCCTTGACTACGCCTGTCTAGCGGTACTACCTGTATAGAGTCGTGCAGTCCTTCGCCTGACAAGGAAGTCTTCTTTCTACCATGAGCAGTTATTTTCTGGAAGCTGCCAGAGGAGTTACTCATCGGCCAAGTGAGCAATTTTTTTTCATCCATATATTTTGCGGCAGATGCGTGTAATTAACTTCTAATCTCTAAATATTATTTTTTTGGCTTTGTCTTCGAACAAAGATTAACTTTTAACTTTTTCTCCTTAATTAAGGTAACATTTAGTCATTCATATTTTCTTTTAAATGAACTTTGAATTTTGGGCCAATCTTGTCTAGCCTAAGATGCTTGATTTTATTTAATCAAATTCTAAAATTCAGATAGATCCGTTGATCTAGAATAAATCAGATTTTGGATCAATTTTTTTTTCGAACTTTTAATTGACTGAGGCAATAACGTTGTAGGTCGGACTAGTTTTATTATTATTCTCAATTTTCACGATTTCTGGCTTACGTTAGAGGGCCGTAGATCAGATAACTACTAGTTGATACGGCCTAGTGGACTTTGCGTTATTTGCGTTTTTATTGCGGCCTTTGATATTTTCTTCACTCGAACATATTGTTTTATTATCTTTGTCCTACCGGTAACTTGACCGGGGAGTGGATTACTTGCGCGTAAATTGCCATACGTTAAGGTCTGTAATTGATTGGTGGCTATAATAACGCTAGGTCTAACTTCTTTTTTATATATATTATTTTTGCGGCAGCTAACTGAACCGAATAACCATAGTTAAGTTAGTAATACAGCTCTGTAACGGATCATGCTTCGTCGTCATATCGAGTTACTTGAATTTATATATCGAGTTACTTGAATTTTCCTACAATATTGACGCTATTTTCTTTTATTATTATTGCATCAAGCGTTTGCCGTAAATTACGATTGAATATTTCGGAGTTTGTTAAGATAAAGCGTATAATTTATCTCTTCAAGTAACCCAGTAACGCCTACTTTTTCTCGTTTAAAATGCAGTGTAACCGTAAGAATTGATCTACTGAAATTTTCTCTTCTTTAATATTTCTTTTCTTGACCAGCTGTGATACTTCATTCCTAAGTAATAAAACCGATCCTTTGTTTGTTTATTTACCTATTTTATTTGATTAAATCTTAAGTGAAACTCGAAAGGACAGGCCCGCTTCAGTAAGTATCTGTTTTTTTTATTATTTGCGCTCAATAATTGAAACGTTCTTGATTTGCTTTTGATTAATATTCAAGTATTTGTTCATTACACTCTTTAGTTATTTTTGATTAATTTTTGAATATTTGTTTCTCACCGACTTTAGTTTTTCGGTTAATTTGGGTACTTGCTTTATGCCGACTTTGATTTTTGATCCATTTTTGGGCAATTATTTTTCCATTATTAATACTGATATATTGCCGGCTTATACTTATATACCTGATCTAATTTTCTAACTTATTTTTGTTGTCTTTATTGATCGGTTTTTTTGATAGAAATAAATAACGAATTTTTGGTATTCACTTATTTTGTAGCGAAGCTTAAGCTAAACAACCATATTTCAACTTTGGGGTATATCTCGCTTGTGCTGTCTACAAGTCCGTGGCGCCTTAAAAAAATCAACCCACCTCTACTCTCTGGCATTTGAGCTGGGGCCTGATTTATACGCTCGGCGACAGCTCGTTGTAGCCTTCGCATTGACATACGTAAACTCATTCAATATCTAATTTTAAATTCTCAAAATAATATTACCTTCATTATGGTAAAATAATATTTAAATAAAGTGTTGTTTTAAACCTCGTGTATTAATTATAATTTTAATTTGGTTTATATTTACATTTAATAAGTCTAGGGGATTTTAGGGAAAAATTTTCCCAAATCTAGTTATTTTTAACTGCTTGCACCTGGCATCACTGTTTGCAGCCATTACTTCACGGTTACTGCACATTTACTGCACATCAGTCGCTGCATATCATATGAGATCATATCGTTTCGTTTTTGTTCAGTTGTACAAAAACTGTACAGCAGCTGTATAATAAATTAAATACTGTATTTTTAAAAATGCAGTATTATCAATACAGAAACTCTGCAGTTTTAATACAATAATTTATGTGCTGTATTTGGGTGGCACTTGTAATGCAGTAACTGTATAGTTGCTGTATGTTGTGTTTGTTGGGTTGGGATTGGTTGCACCTGAGCGCATTTCCAGCCAGGAGGAAAGCATGCAGTTGTGTATAATAGGGAGAAAAGCCTGCATAGGAAAGCTGTTAGTTGAGCAACACATTTCTTAAGCACTAATGGCTAGGCAACCCATTTCGATGAGGTTATATTGGCACTGGTATGGTAGGAGGCGGAGAACCCTATGACCAAAAGGTTTTACATATTCCTCAAGAAAAATATATTTTTTTCTAAACTTCGATTTGTTCCTACCAAATCTCAGATTTGGTCTTTCAGGGCTGTCTCTGGAAAGGATATATTTTTTTCGGAAAGCCACAAAATTAATATTTTTTTAGTCCCAGATTTTCGGGGTATGTCTTCTACCAGCCCGAAGTGGTAGCAAGCGTTTTCCATGATAATTAATGATTTGGGTGGCAAATTAGCAACAAGTCGATATTTGAACAATTTCTCGAAATTAAGGCGAATGATGCTATCATGATAGCCCCCACTTTTCGTCCCGCTTTTAAAGACTAAACTGGCTCCCTTGATAAACCCGTTTTTATTACCAGCATTAACGACTAAGAAAATCAACAATTTTAACGTTGGCGCAAGAGGAAAAATATTTTTGTTTTTTAATTAATTCAGATATCTCCTATATTTACAAACATAGATTCACTTCTCCCCATCACCAACTTAAACCCCAAGTCAATTCCTAAATCCAACTCTAACCGTACGTTAATCAAAACGTAAAATAATGTTGGGGCGCGACGCTGGGTTGGGGTTAGAGGTTGTATTGGAGTCGTTTAGTGTCATATTGAGTTGTCTTTAATACAAATGCACACGAAAACTAAATTGAGCATAATAAATAATGTCAGGACGCTCCGTAAACTAGCCCTACTAAAATTTTTGGTTTATTTATTTTAGATAATTTGATATTTATATGAAGAAGAAATTGGGTAAATTTGCGCTAAAATGTTGGGGTAGATTATAAGCAGAGGGGAGCGGGGGGTATTGGGAGACACCTAAAGAAAACCTGATATAAAAAAGTTTACCCAACTGTTGATGTTCGGTTTCTTAGACAAACCTTTTTATGATTTGGTTTATATAATATCACCTTTAGAACGAATGTGATGCAACTCAAATGTTTTTCACTTTTCGTTTTAAAACAATACAATTTGGCACCATCTATTGAAATCTATGACTGAATTTTTATTTTTGAAATTATAGAAACAGGTACATCATTTTTTCAATAAATTAAACATTGTTGCCAGAACTACAAACTCTTGTAAATCATAGCTCCACAAATTATTAAAAAATGATAAAAATAGCAATAATTCCCATGATGTTTTTTATAGCACGTGTTTTTAGATTACGTTGTTTTTGCCTATAAAAATCAAACTTACAAGCTTAGCAGGTTCCCAAAGTGAATATGGCAACCAAGACAAAGCCTCAGTGCGTTTGAATGTGTGTGTGTGTCAATATTTGTAGAATATTCTGGTTTAAAAAACATGTTTCCATTACCACCCACCCTCCCCTACCAACGGGTTTCTTTTTTAAATAAAAGGAGCTTTAACTTACCTTCACCGTTTTTTGAAGAGGTTGGGGCTTTGGTATAATCCTGTCAGGTATTTTTTAAAGACCCTTTACTGAATATTCATGTTTCACCAAGGAAGACTGAACTAAAACCGTTTTGTAGTAAATTCATATTATTTTTTTGTGTACTACCTCAAAAATGTAATTCTTTTATTGTAAACATCTGGCAAATCCATGAGATACTTGCGATGTTACTTTTCTTCCATCGAAAGCCAATTTCTCTTCTTCTTTAAACCATTTTCGCAGAAAACTAATAGAGTAGTTAAAATGATTGGAAATATTATATGGTAATATGTTTTATGTCACATATACGCTTCTACCGCTTGTTGCCTATGGACCTGACTTCGTTGCAGTAGTTGCGCTGTGCTCTTTCATGCAGAAGACGGAGCTCAGATATAGGTAGTTGGGAGAGATGGATAGAAACACTCGGTGTAAAAAAGGCTTGGTTTATTAACTTCAGGTTGAATATAGAAGGTTGTAAGTATTACCAAAATATTCGGGAATGCATATCTCGTAAGTCCGCTGGGATATTCCTAGCGAAAATGTTAACCACGAACAGCAGCGAGAGAGAGGGAGAGCTAGCCTGAAGGGCTGTTACAATTAGACTGACGGGCGGATAGATTATTTGATCTGGCTGAATGTTCAGTTACGTAGTTTACTTTTTTATATGTAATTAATTTAAATAGCACTTTGCCTTATGGCGTTATTAATTTTCACTGATTCACTTTAAGGCGTCCCTGATCAGAGTGGCTTTTCCCTTTCGGTAGTTCGCACTGATAGGTCTTTTTTAAACATGCCTGATCAGAGTGGCTTTTCCCTTTCGGTAGTTCGCACTGATAAGTCTTTTTTAAAGTGAGAACTTTGATCTGCCAGAGGGGCTTTTCCCTTTCGGTAGTTCGCACTGAAGATCAAAGTCTGCCGGTATGCGCTGCTGCACAGCTTTTTATATCAAACTTTGACCTCTAATTCGAGTATTGTTTTGAATTGTCAACAAGGTTAACATAACAGTTTATACTTTAATTAACAACAATTTATAATTGCGATTCAAGTTTAAGTTCAAACTTTCCCCTGTATGATTTTATGTTAGTTGACAATATGTTCTTATTGGCGATACATGTGATAAATTGTTATCCTTGATCGTACTTTTTAAGTAGTCGGTAAGTTTGAGATGCTCTTTATATCTTGTTTGTCTGATTTTAGTCCATTTTTTCTTAAATTAAATATCGCTCTTGAGTTTATTTTCGTTGCGGAAGCTCTTCTTTCGACCACATTTTGAAGGTCTAACTTGTCTAAGGCAATTTCTGTAGCTACTTGTTGCATTTCTAGTAGAGGTTGGTAATTCGCGAGTGAGTTAACTCGAAGAGTCAACTCGTTTAAGGTAGTCACTGAGTTGCTCGACTCGTCTTTATTTGCATGGCTCTCGACTCTTTCGTATATTCGTGTTTAAACGTTTGGATCGACCGATGCGACGAGTCAGGTAGACATAGGCCGGGAGTTGACTCGGTGTTTTGGCTCTCTCGACTAGTTTTTATTTGCATGACTCTCGACTCTTTCGTGTTTGAACGTTTGGACCGACTGACCGGGCGACCGACGCGACGGGTAAGGTAGAGATAGGCCGGGAGTCGACTCGGTGTTTTGGCTCGCTCGACTCGTTTTTATTTCCATGACTCTCGACTCTTTCGTGCGTTTCACATACCACACAATGGTGCGTTTCTGTTTGGACCGACCGACTCGACGGGTCTAGGGCGGTAGTCGACTCAGTGTTTTGGCTCCCAAAAATTATTTGGGTCATGGGATCATCAGAAGTTAGTTTTTGATGTTGGTATGAAGTATAGATATGAATATAAATAAAACATGAACATGTCGATTTAAGAATATTTGTGTAGTCTTGATTGTTGTTCTTGTGCCTGTTTAATTTCGTAATCGCTTAAGTAGATAAATAACCCTTTCCACGTACACTTGATGGGAATGCTGGATTATATTAATCAATAGGCGAATATCTGTCAGAGACTTTATTTGTGATAAAAACAATCTAATATTTTCTCTTACAGAGAAAATAAGACTTACGCAATTTTCGGCATTATAACTAAACTAACAAAATATAAATTAAAACAGAACAGTTATAATCAAATAACTCATTAACAGAAGAAATCAAATCAAATCGAATAGAAAATAACAAAATGACCGAATAACTATTACTAGACTAAAAAATGAGAATTAATATTCTTTTATTCCAAATTCAAGTGAAAGAGCGAGCTTTCGCTGTACAACTCATGCGTAAATCCATTATCTTATCTTAGCTTGATGAAAGACGTATAAATTCTAAAACCATTCGACTCTTTTTGAGTCAACTCTCCGAGTTAACTCTATATTAAGAGTCAGAGTTAATGAGTTAACTCACTGGATTGAGTCACATTGCCCAACCCTAATTTCTAGCTTCTAGCTTAGCAAAAGCCTATATATTTAGAACAATCAGCTGTTTCACCACCCTCTGGACTAGAAGGCCTGATATATAAATCTAAGATAGCGTCGCGAGTAGGGCGAAGGCTCTGACAATCAAACACGTATTAATTTATATATTAGGTACACATCTTGTACCAGAACATTCAGTCCATAATTATAAACTATAACTATTTAATTGTATAATGTAGAATGTAGAAAAATTCGGAAGTGTTTTATAGTGTAGTGGGGACAAGAGTCTATTTTCACGAACACGGAGCAATTTCCTTACCATTAACACAATAAATTACTTGCTTTGTATAAATTGTTCACTGCAAATGCACAAATTTCACAATTTTAAACATATTTTATATTTAAAACTCGAAATATACCCGTTACAGTATTTAGTTAGGGTCCCGGACCAGGCGGCCATATTCGCTACTGCTCTTCTTAGTTTCCTGGCCTTGTTGTGTAGGGGGCACTGGCTGGCTTTGCTCTTTTATGCCAAGTTTCTGAACTTTATTCGTCAAATATTTCCTAAGGCAACAATTGTTAATACAATTGTAACCATAGTAATTATAGGCTTCATAACTTTATACACTAGATATCTGATACTTCAGAAACCGGTCATTAGTCCTCTATTTCCAATTGTTTTCGGCCATTTTAAGTTTTGACGCATCAAGGTTGGTAGAGGATAGGTTGCTCGATAACCTGGGTGCGACAGACGCAGACGGATGGGGAAAGCCGTGACGTCAATTGCTGAAATCAATATTATAAAAAATATTTTAACACCCTGTATTTTAAAAACTATGCGTTTTCAAACATAAGTTCATATAGACTTATTGCCTTATTTTTAACTTCTAAATACGCTGTTGTGTCCCGATTATAAATCGGACCACCCTCTGGACATATTTGTACTAGGTTTTGAAACTGTTTTGTTCATTTTAGTTAAATTGTGGTTCAAACATTTGTCTTTTACCTACCTTAAGTTTAGTAACAATAAAATAAAACACAGTGCCTTGATTTAATATTATTTTATAGATATGCCTAGCAATTCAGATAACTCGCATTCTCATCACTTTTTTATAAAGGAACTTTAGGCTATTGATCTTCTAAAGTGTTTTTTCCAATGGAACACTCTGTATAATATTAGGTATTTAAAAATATCTTTTCTTCCTTCCTTATCATAAATATACCCGGGTTTATTACTCAATCTTGAAAAATAGCCGAGCAAATCGACAAAAACCGTGCCATCCATATGTTCCCGCATGTCGGCTTTCAACAGATGACGTCACGCGTCGATTACAGAAGTTAATATCGGACAACCTATCCTCTACCAACCTTATTAACGCACAGATAATGTTTTGACGTTTCATAATGTCACACACACTTGGAGATTTGTCATTAATGTGACAAGTAACAGTTGAAATAAGAAAATACATGTTATGCTACTCTTCTCTGCAAAAGTGTGTCAGCAAAGGATGCACAAGAATGACGTCACTGCATATCCGAAAAAATTCTGCTATATAGGAGTAGAAAATGAAAAATATGCTTCATTTAAATTAAAAAACTTACACAAAATATTTAGTGGTAACTCTTGGAATATCGTTGTTGACGTTAGGTTGGCCAGACAGCTTTGCGTACGATTTGGTATCTGAGTAATTTATTGAGAAGCAAGAAGGAAGACAGTGGCAGCTAGAGCTAAAATCATAAATAAATGGATAATATTTAAAAAAGAGGTAGTCTTCAACGAATATTCAATAAATTACGGAAGCAACTTAGTAAAAGCAAAGACAATACTACTAGTAGTATTGTCTTTGGTAAAAGTATATACGCCAACCAATTTTTTAAGTACCTACAAACACGTGCAGGATTCGCTCCTAGTTTTTGGTTGTTTCAGCTTGCTTCAACTTCAAGACATCAAAAATTGTGATTTCTTCTCGCAATAGTGCTTTCCGTTTGTGTGATAATTTATTATTTAATGACTGAAACGATGTGAGAATTTTTGCAACCCAGGTTTAGCTATATAAACAACACATTGTTTACATCGAACTCAATAGACTGAATAGACCATAAAAAACGGTGTTATTTGTGTGAATTCTCACACCGTTACCAATCATCCGTGAATTTACTGATAGTGCATTTTGTTTTAGTCCAGACTAATTAGAATACTTATATACAACTATATTTTTGCACCTACTGAATCCATAATGTCAGGAATCTGTGTACCACGCCACTCAGTAGTCAAGAATGACTCGTATGCAATTTTGTGTGAAAATTTTTTCACACAAAATTGCATAGGTGGCCTTTTAAACTACTACAACGAAGAACTTACATTCATTAAGTGTGCAGAGACCATTTTCCTAAGAGTGTATCACGGGTATGGTTGATTCCCCTATGGGCTTGCCTACACACAATAATGATGATCCTACATTGAAGGATATTAAGATGAAGCTTTTGTCCATGGAGCAGAGGATTACTGATTTTTATTCACGGTACGAAAATCAATGGAAAATTAATGACTTCACTAGCAATAGTGATTCTAATCAGTCGACTGAAAGGCTTGATTATTCCTCCACACTGAGTGACCGTCTAACCTGAGGGCTTTCAGTTTATCAGAAACTAATTTGAGCATTGCAAGCAGGGGAAAAACAGCGATCCTCCAATAAACGTATTACCAAAAAATCAAGCATTCTACGGTTCCAGATCCGTTTTTTTTTTTCGAATGGGTAAACCCACTGAACTATATACATGGAATAACAATACCAATACCATAGCCTAAAGAAAACTATAGCCGCGACACTCGGCTCGTTTAGTGGGGTACGGAATCAAATTTTCTCCGTGAAGCTCAGTGAAGGGAAGACACCACGCAGTTGGAACTCGATGCCAATCATACGCGCTTACCTGGGCCGAAGTGCAATAAATTTTCATAGGAATTAAAATAGAAAAAGATTCGTTGTTTGGGTAAATAGACGTTATGCGTATATATTGTTTTCTTTGTATGTTATATAAATAAGTTAATGTTTATGTGTTAAAATGGGAAAAGAACGGCATAAGCTAGTTAGTTTGTTTATTTAAGCTTAAATTTGATCATAAGGTATCGGAATCGGTTCAAAACTAAAATAAATTGGAGCTAACTGAAACCAACCGAAAGTTAATTGAACGACTAACCAAAGCTAGCCAAAAGTAACCATAAGCTCGAAAACAGGCTAAATCGTACCTATCGTAATAGGTTACAAACATTAAAGTAAGTTAAAATTAACCAAAGCGAAAGGAATTTAAGCGACTAACCAAAAATATTAAATTTGCTTATAACGTATAGGAACCGATTCAAATGACTAAAATAAATTGGAACTAACTGAAAGTAACCGAAAGTTGATTGAATGACAAACCAAAAGTAACTAATAGCACAAAAACGGACTAAAACGTATCGGAACAGATTAAAAATGTTAAAGTAAATTAAAGTTAACCCAAATTAACCGAATATTGGCAAGTAACCAAAGACATTAAAATTGGTTATAACGTATCGGAACCGGTTCCAATGACTAAAATAAATTAAAACTAACTGAAATTAACCGAAAGTTGATTGAACGAAAGTAAGTTAAAACTAACCCCAATTAGCCGAACTTTGGCGACTAACCGAAAGTAATCAAAAACTTTAAAATTGGTTATAACGTATCGGAACCGGTTCCAATGACTAAAATAAATTGAAACTAACTGAAATTAACCGAAAGTCGATTGAACGACAGTAGAGAGCTATAGACGGACTCAATTCTCCCCCCTCCACTTTTTTGCCCCCGCACCCCCCCGCCGGTGCCACTGGGATAGACTCCGCCCACTTGGCCTCGGGTGTATTCAACCTTGAATGACATTGAGCTAATTTGACCTTGAATGCCCTTGACATTTGATCTTGAATGCCCTTGACTTTCTTATTGAAGGTCGCGCATATGGTCTTGGGATTGCTCCAAGCGTGTACGACTTTGAACGTCCTTGGGACTGCTTTGTGTTGTATTCAACCGTGAATGACTTGGCTAATTTGACCTTTAATGTCCTTGAGTGTGTTGTTGAAGTTCGCGCGTATGACCTTGGGATTACACCAAGTGAACGCTCTTAGGACTGTTTGCAGAGGGTTATTGTTCACGATGTTTGAAAGTCAGTTAAGGAAATGCAACTTGACTTTGTATCCCTTGAGATAATTTATAACGACATCAACCTCGAGTGTCCTTGCTGATATTTGAAGATCACACAATTGACCTCGAATGACTTTGAGCTTGCCTTGGAACTTTTAGTGTGACGTCACATCACCTTCAGAAATATATTGTGGCGGTGGTGGGGGTGGTGGATATAAAAGGTTTAATAATACAGAGAACAGTTGTTGTCTTGTTGTCTAGTAAGCAAGGTATATTTTGATTTAAGCATCTTATTACATACCATAATGTTTTACCAGTGTGAAAAGTGCGGCAAAGCATTTACGCGTACTTACAAAATGCGTCGCCATCAAATGGAGTCATGTCCAATGAAAAACGTAGGAAAGGGACCAGCTGCCAAACGTGCAACAGTAGATTCGGGCACCTCGACATTGAGTATGCACACTTGCACATCATGTAATGTAAACATTCCAACAAATCAGATTGTTCGACACGAAAGAACACTCCAACACAGAAATAATTCAGTTATTCCATTTTCCCCCAATGTCCAGCTAATTCAGAGTGCATTCAAATGCAGAATAGCTAGTTACCGAGTATACCCAAACAATGACCATATTAACTACACATTGTTTTTCAATGATGTTAAAAACAATGTGATGGATTTGTTGGGTAACATGCTAACAAGTCACGGTGTCATTAAAGTCAATATGGAAGTATTTGGTTTATATCTACTGCCATCATCTGAAGTGTACAGTGAAAAATCATTCAATACGCCAAACCAAATAATAGATGTGTCTTCAGATTTGGAGTCTATGTTCGAATGGTTTATTGGGAAAATGATGTTGCAGACAACAGAATTCCAGGAAAAAGATTCAGGTAGGTTGACGAATGGAAACATGTAATTTTTGCCATCGTGAAACATATACATATACATGCAACCATTATTTTTAATTACATCACATAATAATGTATTCGTTTAATTTCAGGTTGGGCATTACTGAAAATCACTTATTTGGAAGTTAATGTGAATAAATTCAGTCCTATTGGGGGTTCGTCATATATTAAGCTACCATATTTCATAGAGAAAAAGATGGCCGTTATCAATGTGAAGAACCAAGATCAGTGTTGTTTTATGTGGGCTGTAACATCTGCACTGTGTCCTGTTAGAGCATTCCCCGATCAAATCTCATCATACCCACATTTTTCCACATTATTCAACACAGCAGGTATGAATTTTCCTGTAAAGTTATGTGATATTAAACATTTTGAAGAATCGAATAATATATCTATTAATGTCTACGGTCTCGAAAGCAAATTTGAAAAGAATAAACTGATTTGGGAAGTTGTTGGTCCATTACGGTATGCCCCCAAGAAATTGAATATACATATTAATTTACTGATGGTAACCAAAGATTGTGATAATAATGATGGTGATCATAGATGTGAATCAGCATGTGTACAGACACATTATTGTTGGATCAAAAATTTGTCTCGACTAGTTTCCAATCAGATAAATTCTCATGAACACAAAATTTATTTTTATGATGGATGTTTATTGTATTTTCACACAGCAAGATCTTTGGCTATGCATCAGAGTCACGATTGTAATCATGTATATACAACAATACCAACAGTGAACCATAAACTTGACAAATTTGGTAAACACGTTCCGGAAAATATTTTAAAATTTGAACATTTTGAAAAACAATTGAGGGTGCCATTTGTTGTTTATGCAGATTTTGAATCAATTCTGAAACCGGTTGCTAATACAGAACCAGATCCATATATTAAAAAGTGTCAAACATGAACCTCACTCCTTCGCATATTTAATTAAATGCTCTTTTGACGATTCTCTTTCCAAGTTTGAGCTATATCGAGGTCATGACGCTGCAAAAAAGTTTGTGTCTCGCCTAGAAATTGATTTAAGGGGGTTATATAACACCTATTTAAAGGATTTTAAACCAATGATTCCCTTGAATAATGATGAGAAGATTCAATTTAGAAATAGTAAAGTTTGTAACATTTGTGAACAACCGTTTGAAGACGGTGATGAGAAAAAAGTTCGCGACCATTGTCACCTTACCGGGAAATTTAGGGGTGCAGCCCATGGAATATGTAACGTTAATTACAAGTTGCCCAATTTTGTTCCAATAGTATTTCATAATTTGAGCGGGTATGATTGTCATATGTTTATAAAAGAGTTATGTAGGTATGGGGACAAAATTGATGTTATAGCTCAAAGCAAAGAAAAGTATGTTGCATTCACAAAGAGCATCTATATGCATGATTATGTTGACAAAAATGGGGCTTTGAAAAAGAAGTATTTAAAGTTACGATTTATAGATAGTTTTAAATTTTTATCATCGTCTTTGGCAAATTTAGGAAGTGGTTTATCCAATGATCATTTTAGGGAATCAAAAAAACATTTCTCCGATAATGAAAAATTTGATCTGATGCGTCAAAAGGGTGTATTTCCATACAGTTTCATCACCGATTTAAAAAAGATGGCTAATCCAATTCTTCCAACAAAAAATGAATTTTATGATGAACTAAATGGGGAACACATTTCTGACGCAGATTATGAGAGAGCTACACGAGTTTGGCGCGTATTTAATTGTAAGAATCTTGGTGAATATTCAGATTTGTATTTAAAATCTGACATCCTCCTTTTATGCGATGTATTTGAAAATTTTCGTGATCACTCATTGGCAACATATAAATTAGATCCTATTCAATACTACACTTTACCGAGTTTGTCGTTTGATTGTATGTTGCGCATGACCAAGGTGGAGCTAGAGTTGTTGACAGATATTGATATGATTCACTTTTTTAAAAATGGCATTCGCGGCGGAATAAGTCAGTGTACTGAGAGGAAGCATATCGCCAATAATAAATTTATTCCAAATTATGATCCATCAGAACCATCATCTTTTATAATGTATTTGGATGCCACGAATTTTTATGGCCATAGTATGTCACAATCATTACCATTTCGTGGGTTTAGATGGTTGTCTGAGCAAGAAAAATTAGATCTCAATATATTGGATATCGCAGATGATAATAAACACGGTTATGTTCTAGAAGTTGACATACATTATCCTCAAGACCTACATGATAAACATTCAGATCTTCCATTTTTAGTTGAAAGTTTTTTACCGCCAACCGGAGAATCTAAATTAAAAAAATTAATTCCTAATTTAAATGAAAAAAGAAAATATGTAGTTCATTATCGAACGTTGAAACAAGCTATTCGAAATGGTTTGATAGTGACGCAAACACATAGAGTATTGATATTTGAACAATCACCGTGGTTGAAAAAATATATCGACTTTAATACCGAACTAAGAAATAAGTCAAAAACAAAATTTAATAAAGGCCTTTTTAAGACGTATAATAATTCGGTTTTTGGGAAGACCATGGAGAATGTTGAAAACCGTAAAGACATAAAATTGGTGACCCATTGGGAGAATATTAGAAAGAAATTGGGCGCTAAGGCGTTAATAGCTCGCCCCAATTTTAAAACGTCCTCTATTTTTACCGAAGATCTGGTCGCGATTCACATGGGTGGACTAAAAATACTTTATGATAAGCCGTTATATATTGGGTTTTCAATATTGGACATATCAAAAACCGTCATTTATGATTTCTTTTATAACTTTATTAAAGCCAAATTCGGTGAAAATGCTTCCTTATTGTACACTGATACAGATTCTCTAATATTGAAAGTATATACGGAAAACTTTTACCAGTTTATTGTTGAACACCCCGATAAATTCGATACATCAAATTATAGCATTGACAACATTTATAATATTAGGAAAAGTGAATCAGTAGTAGGTAGAATGAAAGACGAGTTTCAGGGTGACCCCATAAAGTGTTTCTATGGCACCGGTGCTAAAGCCTATTACGTCAGTTCAATAAGCAATGAAATTAAAAAAGCGAAGGGTGTAAAAAAGGCTGTAATCGATAAGCAACTTAATATTGAGGATTATAGAAAAGTTGTAGAGCGCGGGGGATTAATATTTCGAAAAAGCGAATTGCATGACGTTTATACTGAAATTGTAAATAAAGTCGCACTTTCTCACGCAGATGATAAGCGTTATGTGATTCCAACAACAACTAAAACTCTGCCTTGGGGTCATAGCGACATAGAATTTTATAAATCAGACCCAGATGAAAATTTAAAACTGTTTATACACATTGCTGAAAATTTACTTAGAGACGATAGCACTGACTATATCTAAGATGTGAATGTATAATGTATTTTAACACATGTTTTTGTAAATTATCTATGTGATAAAACTTTGTTTTAATAAAATATTGTTTCAAAATTGTATGTGACTTTAATTGATATTAAACTATTTTCCACACCACCGAATGGGGTTGGGTTATTTGTGCATTTTTATCCTGGTTTGGTAAAAAGTTGTTTAAAACAGGAAATGCAAGATTAAGAAATGAATTACAGTCAGGTAAAGTTATATTATTAAAAAAAGAATGTAAAGAGCTTCCGGTCGGGCTTATTCTTTAATAAGTATCACTAAAGAATAAACCCTTAACGGGGCTGCCAGGCGTGAACTGAGCTCTTTGTCGCACCCCATTCGTTTTTTAAGGGAAACGAAATTTCAAACGAAAAACCCAGGTAAAAACAGAATTTAGATCTAGAGACTCAAATCCTCTTTTTCCGCTCTCGATCTCGAGTGGTTGCACAATATGCAAACCCCCGTGTGGACGAAAACGTATAGTTTTCCACGACAGTTTGCACACTTAAGGTCCGACTGTACAAATCCCATTGGCACTTTGTCATGCCTCTGATGACGCGATGCTTTTGGCTTTGGACGCGCCATCCCACTGTAGCACTCCTCACATAATAAAGCACCACCAGGCAGGCTGACGTAGCTTATAGTGCGGCAATATGTTGGTGCGGCAATGTTTCCACAGAAACGAAGTACAGCTTGACGCCCGTCAAGCTGAAACGAATCCATTTCTAGGAATTCGTCGACAACAATACCTTCATCAGCCATGTTAATACTTATGGAGCTTTTCAAAGTATGAGTTTAACTCTCAAATGCGGTGCTATTTATTTCATTTCTATAAATGAGGAGTACTCATAGCGCATGTCCTTCACATGAACCCATAAAAATCTCAAAATGTGGCAACAGTGGTTTTTAAAATGTGTTGAGTTAATGTATATGATTGTAGACAATTTTAAAGTGTGGCAACAGAGGATTTTATTATTTTCAATTTTCTTTATGCTATTTGACGGAAATAAATTTATTCCTCAGATTTTAAATTCCACGATTCATAGAACAGCAACAGTGTTAAGGTGTCCAAATCAGCTTCAATCTCCCGCATCTTACTTCGCCAAGCACTATATTCCATATGCCCACCCTGCCGTAACCTACAATAAACGGTGCCTTGATGTAACACATTGACAATTGCAGCGCATGTTTCGCCGAGATCGGAGTAGTTAACAGCGTGTTGTCGATACATCTGAATGCATCGCAAAAGATTGTTCAGAATGCTGCAAACGTTGCACATGTTAATGCCTTGTCGAGAAATATTGCAAGATCTAGGAGGAGGTCGCATTATATAGCAATATGAATGCAGAGAGGGGTTTGGGATGCAGGACGCGCATGACTTGTAGTATTAAATAAGGAAAGGGCATATCATCAGATTTTTACAAGAACACATTACATATAGTTCACAATGTGGTGACATTGAAATACCCTTGTGACCGTATTTTATATTGCGTATGGGTAACTAAAATAATCTCGAAAACGTTATGCTAACACGGCAATGTCAACTTGAATTGTTCTAGAAAATATCTTGTGATAGAATGGAAGACGTGAAGCAGCAAAGTCACCTTGATATGGCCTAGTAAATATGTTGTAGTAGAATGGATGGGGGTGAAGCGGTAGCAAAGACACCTTGAAACTTTCGACTGCGTGTGTTGCGACAAAGCAATTAAAGTTTTTAGTGGTGGTGGTAGTAGGATGGGAAGGGATGAAGGGAATAAAAAGGCTTGTTTCTTAAACGTTGAGATAGTTCTTCGTTTGCACTTTGAACGTTCTAGTGTTTTTATACGCCAAATTTAAAATGTCTTACTATATGGGTGAAGAAACGCAGGAAGCCGTAGTTGCTGATCTCCACAATGACGATGGAATGGAGAAAATTATGATGGAGTTGGATTGTTATGATGTCGAACGAGTAGCCTCATCATCTGCACACGCCGAACAACCAGCTTCTTCTGCTGCGAAATGTGTGGTGCTGCAAAATGTTAAATTAGCGCCTGCAAGAATCACGAAGCGGCCACGTCGGAGTTCAACGCTACAGAATCTGCTGACCGACAACGGTGAGGTGGGAGTACCCAAAAGGAAGCATAGAAGAAACACACCAACCGCAACAACCGCTCCGACGCTGGAAAGCATCGCAACCACCACAACTGCGACGACGTCGGCATTACTTCAAGCATATAATGATGATGTGCCCCAAGCCAAGTCACCGCCACCACCGACATGGTTGAATGATTTCAAAGGGGAACGAAGAAACGTGATGCTGGAAACATATAGGTTGAAGCGGACAGTTCTGAAGGAGTTGGGTGAGCATGAAAAAATAATAGCAGACACAGAAGTACAGATAGCTTTGCTGCAAAATGATCTGGCGGTGCGAAGGATGATGGCCGAGGAGTGCAGAATCCAGTTGGGCCATTTTTCCAATATTTAGATATAGGGGTAGTTTTAGTTATTTAGTTTATTGT